>JAYJLV010098131.1:0-12338 GCA_036873485.1 Torymus texanus | reverse complement strand
CCTAGCTCTAATACTATGAAAGCAAATCATATAATGAAGAATAAAAAAATCTTTAATATATTGGATATCCGTACAAATTCGAACAGAGCACCACGCCGTTGTTTTCACCGACAATTCGCGCCAAAACTATCGAGCCGTCTCTCTCTCTCTCTCTCTCTCTCTCTCTCTCTCTCTCTCTCTTTCTCTCTCTCTTTCTCCTTCTCACGCTGTCGCGTGGCGACAAAACTGCGACTGAGCAGAGCGCCGTGCCGTTGTCAGCGGCGACTCGCAACAAAACTATTTCGTTCTGTCTCTCTATCTTTCTCACTCTCTCATATGGCGCGAAGACACGACGCCATCACACTACGTCATGAGATGCGCGCATTACAGTGTAACGTTTCATTCAATTTTTTATAGATGGATATGTAATGTTGAAGAATTATTTGGCGGAAAAACTATAGTTATTGCGGGAGATTTCAGATAAACATTACCTGTTGTAAAACATGGAAGTCATATTGAAATTATTGAAATTTCTGTCAAGTGTAGCATGTTATGGCCAAATTTCACGCGCATGATCCTAAATGAAAATCTTCGAGTATCAAATCATAATGAAAATTTTAAAAATTGGTTGTTGAATGTAGGTGACGGAAAACGTTTAAATTCATATGAAGAAGAACATGAGTTAATGGAAATACCTGTTCACATCTTAACAAAAGAAGAAGATATAAATGAGATGTATGGAGAAGAAATAAAAATAAATGATGGAAATTTAAATGATAAAGTAATTTTTGCACCTAAAAATAACGATATCATTACTATCAATAAAGATATTTTAAATATTATGGAAGGGCAGGCTGTTGAATATTTAATCATAGATACAGCAGAAAATGATAATGAACAAAATCTTGACGTTATGTTACCAACAGAATTTCTCAATTCATTAACTCCTAATGGACTGCCACCACATAAATTTCAATTAAAAATTGGTGCAGTTGTAATTCTTTTAAGAAATTTAAATATAAATCAAAGTCTTCGTATTGGAACAAAGTTATTAGTTAAGGAATCTAACTCACAAATTATGAGTGGAAAAAATATTGGGAAAGTAGTTTTAATACCAAGAATATTTTTATCACCATCGAAAGAAGAAATTCCATTTAATATGGTATTTAACAATTTTCAATAAGATTAGGTTTTCAATGACAATTAATAAATCAGAAGGATAGTCATTTAACCATGTTGGTGTTTTCTTCCTAACACCAGTTTTTAGTCATGGGCAATTACACGTGCGTCTTGGCAGATCAAGAGCTAAAAGTAAAAAGAATTTAAAAGTGTTACTTTTAGACAATGCAACAATGGAAGTTAATACATTACAGCATAAAAACAGAATGTATACTAAAAATATCGTTTTCAAGGAAATATTGTAAGCGAAGTAAATTTTATAAAACTATAAAGAAAAAATTAATATACAATCGGCTGCAGTATGGTAATAAATACAGCACTGGAAATGTAAAATGAATAAAATTTGAAAATCGGCTGCAGTATGGTAATGTATACAGCGCTGGAAGTATTAAAAAAAAAAATTGAAAATCGGCTGCAGTATAGTAATATATACAACGCTGGAAATATAAAAAAATAACATTTGAAAATCGGCTGCAGTATAGTAATATATACCGCGCTGAAAGTATAAAAAAAGAATTTTTAAACAGAAAATAAATTAAGATAAAAAGGAAAAATAAGATAAAAAAATATATGGCTCACGATAAAATGTCCTTACCAGCACGTCCCCAACGTGTGAGCCGGGAAACATGACAAATATGTTAGCTAACGTTGGAAGGTTATGGATGGTATATTTTAAAGAATGTTTGAAAACTTTGTAACGTATTAAATAAAAAATGGTTTGTATAAATTTCTTTAAATAAATTGTTGACCTTAATATAACCCCTTTTTAACGTCTTTATAAACCCTTCTTTTAACCCTCTTTTTAACCCGTTTCTAACCCTTTTTTAAACCCTTTTTTTAGCCCCTTTTTAACCCTTTTGTTACCCCTTTAACTTAAGCCTTTAGTTAAAAAAGAAGCCTTGAATTAAATAAAAAGCATGCAACCTATGGGAATGGGTGATCGAAAAATCGGAGAACGGAAAAAGTGGATCCACTTTAATATAATAAAAAAATTAAAATATATATAGAAGAAGAAGATTCTAGTAGAAATTGTAATAATTTCGTTTTCAGTGATTAAGTACCTGGCATTGGTCAGTATTTTTCAAACACCCAACACCGAACCTATCAGTTAGTGAAAATCAGGCCAACATCGGCACAGTATCCTCTCTCTTTCTCTCTCTTTCTTTCTCTCTATCTATCTCTTTCGCTCCCTTTCGCACTTACTCCTGCACTTCCTCCCTCCCTCTCTCCCTGCTTTTTCTCTTGAAGTTCTTTATCTTACACTTTAGTGTACTTTCGCTATTTACGGCAGGTGCTTTTTGCACCTCTCGAGGGATGAGTTTTTATCCAATTTTCGGTTCGACATTCTTTCTACGTACTTTAGGCACCTTTATCAGTCGATTCCAAAATTAAAATTTGACGTTATACCATAAACTTTTGAAACAGAATTTTTTTCGTCCTTTAATTTAATTGAGCCAGTGCTCCAAAAGAGCGAGCGCCGGGCGAACTTCCTTCTTGTTGCCGATTAACAGTCACTCGCGGCGTGAGTCAAATCACGTTTCTCCATAATGATATGGGAGAGCGAGAGAGAGCTAGGCCTATTGACTGACCTAATCAGTGCAATATCTACCGAACCGCAGGTGTGCCGTGAGGTGCTGCCGCGAAGCGCGTGAAAATTGGCACGTGAAAGATAACTTCCGAACGGATGTTTGTGTCTACAATTTTCTTTACATGGTTCCAGCTGCTGCATAAATGAATCCAGAATTGAAATCTGACCTGAGAAACATTCAAGATATGATGATTCGATCCTTCGTTTTCGTATATGTTTGGTTTTTCCGGCCAGTGCACCACATTTGTACCTCTCGAGCGATAAGTTTTTTTCTTTCTTTATTTAGTATGTTTCAATCTGTCATTGACATTTAGTCAAATTTATACATAAAATATAACATAACATGGTTAGGTATATTACCACTGCTCACCTATTTCATGTACTGTTTGAGGAAATTATTTACAATAATAGAATCTATACATGAGAAATTGAAAGAAAAAGAAATATTTAAGTTATAATGTTTTATATTTCTTGAGTCTTGAGGGGTAGCTGGAACCTTGAAGTAAATTTGATGCAAGTTCATTGGGATGTTCTGATAGTTTGGTTTTATAGTTGCTGCAGTAAATTTTTATTTCTTCTGTGATAGTTGGTAACAGAAGGTCATTTCTAATTACTTCGTTTGGTATGTACCAGGGAGCGTTAACTAAGCAGCGTAGTGTTTTAACTTGAAATCTTTCGAGTATTTGAATATTAAAGCCTTCTGCTGTTCTCCATAGTTGGATTCCGTATGTTCAAACTGGTTTTAGTATGTTTTTGTACAGCAATACTTTATTTTCTAGACAGAGTTTCGATTTATTGCCTATGAGCCAGTATATTTTCCAGAACTTAAGGTTTAACTGCTTACGTTTTGTCCAAATGTGCTTTTGCCAAGTAAGACGACGTACTAGATGCATACCCAGATATTTGACTCCATTTCTTTGAGGTATATCTCTCCCATTCAACACTAGAGCAAGATATGTGTCTCTTCTTAACGTAAATGTTATGCGGGAGGATTTCATCTCATTGATCTTGATTCGCCAATTTTTGAACCAGGTTTGGGCTTCGTTCAAATAAATTTTCAGTCTGAGGCGGTTACTGGGCTTACATCAGATGAGAGTATGGATGTATCATCGGCGTAGGTAGCCGTCATAATATTTTGCATGATGATAGATCAGCAGTGTAAAGAAGACACAGCGTGGGGCCCAAGACACTGCCTTGTGGGACGCCAGTCGATGCCTTGGGAACTTGGCTGTCGTCGCTTCGTCGACTTTGACTTGAAAAGTTCTATTATTCAAGTAAAATTCCAGCAATAAGTTGATGTATAGTGATCAGCAACATTTTAGTTTGTGTAGGACTTTATGCCAAACCTTATCAAAGGCTTGAGCCACATCGAGAAAAACGGCCGAGCAGTAGCGTTTATTTTCTAGGTTATTTCTTATATGTTTTGTAATTCTATTCACTGACCAATAGTACCGTGACGATGACGAAATCCAAATTGATGATCCGGGATGAGCTGTTTTGGCGTTATTATGTGATTTAATCTATTTAAAATTATTTTTTTGTAATTTTTTATAGATCTGTGTGAAGGCTTATAGATCGAGAAGAAGACACGACAGATGGGTCTTTTCCTGGTTTAGGTATTAAAATGATCAAAGCATTTTTCCAGAGCTGCGGAAAGTAATGCAGTCATACTGTTTTTATCGCCGTAATAAATCTAAGTGCTTTGAGTGGTCGTTCTTTGATTATTTTACCATCTATTTTGTCACATCCAGGCGTTTCTTTCTGCTTGAGATTTTTAACAATGTGCACAATTTCCTTAAGTCTGACATTTTTTGTTGGAGTGTTTGTTCACACTGGATGATTTCTCTTTTCTTGCACGGAGGCTCGAAACTTATAATGTGCTGCAGGAGTTTGTTTATTTCATAGTATTTTTTTGTTTTCTTCAGTTATTATTTCAATAAAAAATAGAGGAAGTCGTTTCCTTGTGGTTCTTTTTTTATTTTAGTAATACTAACTACTTTGTGATTATGCTCCTCGATAGCAGCTGACAGCTCTTATGTATAGGCGGAAGGATGCATGTTTCTAAGGGCTACTTTAAAAGTTTTCTCTTTAAGCTGATATATGAGGCGTTTCGCCTCAACTCTCCCAGCGCGGTGCGCCAGCGTCAATTCATGCTATTTTCAACTCGTATTTAGGATACTAATATGAAAAGAAGTTTGAACAGTCTATCCAACGTATTTTTTATAAGCTTTCCAGTGGCGTAGGTAGATTTTCCGAAATTTTCCATTTTTACCATCAAAAAGTATAAAACATGCTATATCTCGAAAAGTATATTTTTAATATTTGTTTTACCCTCTAGATCGAAAGCTGAGCATTTTCTACGTAAAATAAGATTTTTTACAGAATTTGCTCAAATGTTTTCCTTCGAGAAATAGAACGCGAAAGAAAATAGGTGCAGCACGATTTTAGCACGTGGCACGGTACGCGAGTCAGGATTTGAAGCGGGCGTAGCTCACGCGCCGTATTTCGCGCTAAAATCGTGCTGCGCCTATTCTTTCGCGTACTATTTCTCGACGAAAAATATTTGAGCAAATTCTGGAAAAGATCTTATCTTACGTAGAAAATTCTCAGCTTTCGATCTAGAGGGACATAAAAAATATTAAAAATATACTTTTCGAGATATAGTATGTTTTATGCTTTTTGAGGGTAAAAATGGAAAGCTGAGAAAAAAATACGTTGGATAGACTGTTCAAACTTCTTTTTAAGATCAATATTAGGATTCTAAATACGAGTTGAAAATAGCATGAATTGACGCTCGCGCGCCGCGCTGGGAGTGTTGAGGCAACACGCCTCATATATGAAATTGTGTCTTTTTAACTTTCAACTGCTCGACTATAAGTCTATACTTCCCTGAGATGCTTGGCTGAATTTTTACCACGTTATTCGAGAGCACTTATACAAAGTATATTTCTTTTGTACCAATTTATCTAAACGATCAGTCAGGGGCCTTAGTTGCTGAACTCCGTTTATGAAGATGGGAGGAGGTTTTTGAGGTTTTATTATACTAGTGACGTCTTCGAATTCTTTCGAGGTTGTCTCCTGAGTTTCCAATTTCTCAAATTTATTTGTAGTGGTGACTGGCACACCTAGCCAGTAATCCTTTATGCTAGTTTGACGTCTTTTTCTGAGTCCGCTTTCATCAAGAGAACTGCTTCTACCTCTTTTGCCAGTGGCTGTTTGACATTATTGACTTCTTTGTTGTTTCGACCGTTTGATATACGATGAATCGTATTCTTGAAAGGAAGTGTCGACCATGGTGGCCACTGCACTTTCAATTTAATCAACTGCACACCGAGCCCTACAGTTCTGTTGCATAGCGTTCAAGCTATTTCAAAAGTTTGTACAAAAGTAACCGACTCGTACGGATGCTTTACTATAACGGTACACGTGTCAGTTATGTTGTGACAGAGGCACAGGCTGATACTCGCGAGCGCTGCCTTGTTATTGTTGTCGTTGCCGAGCGGGCAGCGTACACGTTCGTACAAGCGCACAAACATGACACGGGGTCGAGGAGTGAGGTCGTGAGCACTGGAGAACCGCGCAACCTAGGGTACGGCTGCGAGGACAGCGTTGAGAGAGAGAGAGAGAGAGAGAGAGAGAGAGAGAGAGAGAGAGAGAGAGAGAAATAAGTAGAGAGCGTAGGAGTGCGCGGAGAGAGAAGGAGAGATCGCGCGGAGTATAGTGCGCTACGGAGCACGCGGTAAGTGAGAGAGCAGACTCGCGAGCCTAATTACAATTATAGGGGCGCGCAGGAGAGTCTTGGCGTGGTCATCGCAGGATGACTTGTGATCGCGATACTAAATAGGAGGTGATGAGATGAGGGAGATTGCGACGATCGCTCTCTCACTCATCAGCCTCCGAAGTGGAAAATTATCGTTGAGTAATATAGATAGTGAGTAGTATCGTGCAGGTTACGTGCATGGGTAGCATATGTGTAAGGGTCGAGGATAATACTTGTCGAGGAGTTCCGAGTTACGTGGTTCGAGGATACCATTTCTTTTCAGAGTCGAGTCGTATGTGTGTGAGCGTGTGAATTTTCAGCTACCTCTGGTCATCCGCCAAGAGTTATTGAGGAAATAGTCGTGATTTTGGGGTGATTGTTCCAGATTATACTATACATGGCAGGGAGAGCAGCGGAAGCCACTCCAGCTAATTCAATTATTGAAGTTAATATGGCCGACTATTAAATTATCAATAAAATTAACAAGAATAGTCATCATTACAATTGTGTCTTTAATTTCCGAGTGTAGTCGTGTGAGAGTCCTGTGTTGTCTCTTCCCTCTATTTCTGTATATTTAGGAACAATCAACGGCAAATCTAGACAGTCAACGAAGGTATTGGAGTCACAGTGAAGGTTGTTGCTAATTTCTAAACCCCCTTTATCGAGAATTGAGTCGTTGTTCGAGCGGAGATGAGTGATAGGGTGACGGCTAGGTCATCAAGAGAGTTTTGACCAATTATAGCAAGTCACACCGTCACAATGTTATATACTATTCTAGCCGAAAGCCGAAATGAATATACGTCTACTCAGAACGAGCGTTCGATAGTGACTGGCGATAAGTTTTGAATGAATTTTCGAGACGAAATTTTTTTTGTTCCCCTTGCGGCTTTAAAAATCAATTCCAAAAATAATAATTTACGTTTATTCATAAATTTTTTAGATATCATTTTTTGATCTATCGATTTCATGTAAATATTCAGCTGGTGCTTCAAATGGCCTCTGTCACTTACGTATGAAGGGTTGAAATGTTCATGTCCGACGCCGCAGGCACTAACATTAAAAATGTGTTATCGATGGGAGGCGCGAGTACAACTTGATTTTCGCTAAGCGGAAGATCGAAATTTGATATTCGAAGGATATTTAAAAGGGGCATGTGCGTGAACTTAGAAGTCGCCGCGCGCTTTGTCATTAAAACTCTGACCTGCTGGTAGCACCACAACATATTTGCAAAATCCAAACTCTATGTTTTCAATTTTAAGGATATTGAAAGGGGGTAAATACTTAAGCTTCACATCCGCGCCTTTATATTCCAAATATTGCACACCAGCGTAAGACTTGATATTCGTGAAACAAGCTCAGAATCGAGTATTTTCTAGATATTATAAAGTGACAACATTTATTTCTGATACTCTAACATTAAAATACTCCTCGAGGGCGATCAGATTCTAACCACATTAAGATTAGACACATTATTTCATTATTATTATTAAATTCATCCATTTTAAAATCACATCTCTTTATTAAAAGTTAATAATTAATGAAAAGTTTAATTATTGTGAAATACTTGTGGTGCGGTATTTTAATTAATCCTTATCAAACATTGTTGCAATTTTTTAAGCGAGCAGCATCAAGACAGAAGGAAAGGTGATTGACATATAATGCAAATAACAAGGGCCCTAGTACAGAGTCCTGTGGTATAGTAGTATTAAGCCTCAGAAAGGTTCAATTAGATGCTTACGCAGCCTGAGATTGGTGCTTTTTCTAAAAAAAAGTACAGACGATACATGAGAGAGCTGACCCGCTTGCTAACATATTCAATGTTCTCATTACAGGAGAGCTTAGAGTCATGAACCACTAATATCAATGGAGCTTCTAGCTATAGAGGGAAGTAAGTTGATATAATACCGGGAGCCAGTAACGATGGCTTTAGTTTTACTCATGTTGAGTTTAAGATTATTCTGTGTAGCCCAGACCCTGATAGGGTCAGAATTTGTGCTCATCCTGGTGGAAATAAAGTCAAGCTCTTGCACTGGACAGCGTAGGTATATTTGGAGACCGTTAGCATACATAATATGAGAGACATTCGTGTCAGGATAAAAGCAGCTTGAGCAGGCCTGTCCGAGTGCTGTAGCCATCGCGAAAACCAGTCTGAAAAGGGTTGAGTAACAATCTAGTTTCGAGGTAGTTCGAAATATGTACAAGCCATTTAAGTGCTTTGGAAAGAGAAAGCACAAAAGACAAATAGGACGGAAATCACTTAGACGGGTGGGGGCGCTGACTTCGCTTAGTGCCATTATAATTGATCTTTACCAGATGGTAGGAAAATACGACTCACATAATGATTTATTAAAGATACTGCAAATAAAAGAAGCAAGAAAAGAAAGTGCAAGTTTTATGACATGTCCTGAAATTCTATCATAGCCTTTTGTTTGTGAGTTAAAATTATTTACAGCGGCATATACGTCGAGGATACTAATTTCATTAAAGTTCATGTATTCAGTGTAGTTAGCTATGATTAAAGTGGATAAATAATTTGTCGTAGGCGGAGTTTCTGGGTCACGCGATACAGACCGAAAATGAGCATTGAAATCATTTATTGAAAAGGACGATACCGTGGATGCTGCAGACCCACAGATACATAAGTACTTCAGTTCGCGCCAAATATCTTTGGAGTCAGTTAGTGACGATAGCTGAGTGTGGTAGTCGTTGCAGTGCGCCTCTTCAATGGTTCTGTGGGTAAGGTCACGCGCTTGCCTGTAAAAGAACAGATCAAGCGGTAGTCGTGACCATCTGAAATGCCTGTACAGACGATCCCCTTCACGAATCATGTCATGATATTCCCTGGAAAACCAAGGGTGGCGTTTCTTGGTCTGTGTAACTCACTTAAGGGGTGCAAGTTCACCGATTGTGGCAGTGATGTGAGACTGCAAAACAGAGATATACTTTTCCAGCGAAGCTGACTCATCCACGGACCAGTCTAAACTCATTAGATAGTTATTGGGACAGTCGACACGTATAATTACGAAAGGAGAAAGTTGATAATTCAGGGTTAGGTGTATCTATCTGCAAAGTAGCCGTAATTAAGTCATGCCCCCCCTCCAATAAAAGATGTCTCTGTTTTCCAGAAATTTAAAACCGAGTCATATTGATCTACGAGACATAGATCGGTAGACTATCACTCGTTCGTTTGTGGTGTGTAGCACTATACGGAACACTGTGAAGCCCATTCTCTTCAATAAATCCGCGAATGAAATTAGCGTCATCTACAAAGCTGAGCAGGTCTGCATTAAACACACCCAGAATTATTTTCGTGCTGTAATTATACATGTAAGTGGTCATTTTCGCTGTAAAATCCGTGCCGCGTAAAAAGGAGAATGAGGAGGCCGCTATATTACAGCCATGAAACGAAGTGGATCATTCTTAGCAGATACTCCACAGAGAAGGTATTCCGGTTTGTCGGATCTGCCAGACCAGCTACCATCAGACGAGCAAAGAATAGTGGCAGAGATGAAGAAGGAAGATTGCAAAACCATCACCGGCCCTGTTACGATCACGACGCAAAAGAAGGACATGGTTATCCAAAAAACTACAGAACTAGAATCGATCCCAGAATCAAACCAAGTCTCCGTTACAACTATTATGTGGAAGAAAATAATGAAAAAATAGTAATTACTGCTTTTGAAAATAATTTTGATAAACAATACAAGGGCGAGTCAAGTAATTCAGATAATAATATTTGAAATGAAGGAAAAAGCGTACTTACTTCATCTCAAGCAAGTATTTATTGTCCACATTTATATAATGCAGAATGTTTTAATAATTTATACTGCTACTGTCAGTATGCATATGATGAAGTATCAGAAATGATTGCATCCGATGGGAACCACTGCGAGATTGTGTTTCACTCTGAATGTGTTGGTACCTGATGCAGTAGAAGAATTAGAGAAGGCTACAAAATAAACAATACCTTTTTAGGAGCAAGTTATTTAATTAACAAATTCTCTTAAAATGAAAAATAAATATGCTTATGTCGAACATTATTAGCAAATTTAAAAACCTAATTCCTGACATTGGTGCTATTGAATAATGTATATTATTTAAATACTGTAAATATTTGTAATTTTAAGATATATGAGATATTAAAACAAAAGATTTTTAAAAAAGATTTATTATTGTATGACTCAAGAGTTCTGGAGGATTTGGAAAACCAATATTATTTTAGATTTTAAGAATCTCATCAACAAAAGTAATGAGGGTTATTTCGGATCAATTTGTATTTAGCTGTATTTGATGGATTAAAAGCTGTTAATGCATAATGTATTATGCTGTAACGTTTGTTCATGTGCTGTATCGGACGAATTTTTTTATTATTCGTTAATTTTTATGTAATTATTGAACTTGTTATACTTTATTTGTCATTCTTAAAAAAACAACGACAATATAAAAAACATTTTTATTAATCTTGCATATAATATTAATTCACTTTACAACTCGCAATTATAGATACATAAATTGTACAATAAATATTCACACATGTGAAACGCAAGTAAATCATTACATATTACACGATTTTCAACTTGGTTAATTGATAATGTAATATTCCCTATGCCAGGAAAACTGACCAGTTGTAAAATATGAGTTTGGCCGAAGAAATGAATTATCCGTATATGAGTAGCGTCCGGTGAGTGACTCAGCGAGTATTTCCTTTAAATGTGCAGAGTCACAATGTCGAGCAACGATGATGCTGATGGTGAACAGAGACAATAAATATTATTGACTTATTATGCACTGATGTAGCATGTATGATCAGATATTATTGATCTGACCACACTTGAGAATGTCCACTATATCATCGCATACATCACGGTTGCATCAGTGTACATGTGCTTATGGGAGTCGCGTGCAAGTTTGAGGTTACCTGGAACACTTGCACTGCGTCAATATTTCGCCGGGAGTTGTTCCTTGAATCTGTGAGACGAGCCGTTACACGATGAGAAGATCCGTAGTTAGTTGAGTGCTTCTGTGATGATGATGATGACGATGAGCCAGTGAATGTGTATAGTTGAGTTTTCCAAACGAAATGCCTTGAGTTCCTTAGGTGTGCTTCTTAGCGTTGCCAAAGCTAGAGAGAGCGAGCCGCGAGCACGTTTTCTTATTCTTACCGGTGAGAATTTCAAAGTTGCGTGAGTCAACTCAGTATCTCTCCCATCTACGCGTAGTAGAAGGAGAGAGACAGCACTACGTCGTATGTATTTGCGTAATCATATGAGAGTGAGTTTGTTTCCGTAAAGAAGCCATATGTGCTGCCTCACCGTGGCGCTAGTACTGAACTAGTGCGTGCTTGCGGAATTTCAAATAATGAAATTCCCAAACAGTATTTATTTAAACATCTTCCATGACTTTATCTTCTTTTAAAAGAATATGTACAGCTCACAGGAAATTAAAAAAAAGTATGTAATGGAATTAATATTTTTCAAAACGTTCCCGATTTAATTTGTTCAAATATCATATAAATTTCAGATTATTCACGCCTACGAATAATAATATCCAATATTGCATACATTAATATCAAAGTTCTCTCTAGTGCGTAAATTCTATAAGGTTTTGTAGAAGTATGTGAGCTATTACACCTCTTATTAGGTGTCAAGTAGTACTTTATACCCGCTGGCTGCATATTTATGAAGTTACAAGGTGTGCGTAAACAGTAATTTTATACGCAATAAGGTACGAAAAGTTGTATTATTTCAGTGAAGTTAAGTTACGAGGGTGGGTCAATAAGTCCTTAGAATAAGGCATTAAAAAATTTTTTTTTTTCGTAAATTTTTTTTTATT
>JAYJLV010098120.1:0-12339 GCA_036873485.1 Torymus texanus | reverse complement strand
GTAGCTCGTGATTCGGCTTCAATTGCGACATTTAAAAATACTCTTAGAGGTATTTCTGCACAATATCAATGGCACTATGTATTATCGTATATACTCTGTCTCTTAGACACTAATACTCCTATTTTACTGTCATGTGAAGGTTAGTTTGTCCGTTAAAATTATTAAAATAAATTATTAAAATTAGAACCAGAATATGAGCAGTAAATGATTAAGTATAATGTAGTAGCAGAGGTATTTCCTAATTTGGTCGTGGTAGTAAAAATCATTCTGTAAAAGAAAATAATTCATCCGAAAGTTTTACGGGTACACAAAATACCTTTTTTATATTTTTTAAAAATATATTAATATAGGAAAATTTATTTTCGATATTGGTACATTACTAGAAAATACATAAAAAATGTTCGTTTTAGCCATAAAGTGTACTAAAAAATAGCTAGCTTATGGTTAATACTACTTCCATGAGATATGGTGTTAAATTCGTGATAATTTCATTTTTGGAGTGTTTCTTTTATCCATTCACAGAAATAAAAATGTAGCTCCTACCGAGAACACTTAAATCATATGGAAAATCCAGCTCGTACATTTGAAAATAACCGCAACTATCAAACCATCGATATCGTCAACTTTCAATAGCTTATTGTTAAAAAGTTCACACTTTCTTACACGTTCTTTAGCTGAACAATCAATTTTACACGATTATAATAGCACATACCGTCAATACCACGCGGATATATCAGCGATCTCTTTGTCCCCGTCATAATACCCTTGAAAAACACGATATACCCCACAACCCCATTCTTCACTTGAAAAATCTCCTCATCCCTATATCTATATCTCCAGATATCGTCGCAGCGCGCGACAAAATCTCCCGAAAATTCATGGAAATCCCCGAAAGACGGATAAAAAACCCATCGCTCTTTTTCACGGCACTCGCGTGCGTCTTGCTCTGATGGATCCGAAAAAAAACGTCGTCTCCGACGATAAAAATCTTTTTCAGTATGCGCGCGAGCCCGAGAGAGAGAGAGAGAAAGAGAGAGAGAGAGAGAGAGAGAGAGATGGATAGACATAGACCCGCGCTCGCGCGGGTCTCCCGTAGCGCGCTATGCGTAAGATATGTATAGTAATACACATTGTACGAGCGCGTGTATTGTACATTTTTTCGGGGGGTAATATGAGAACGAAACGATGAAAATGCGAATTCGCGGACACAGTGGGGCAGAAGTTGATGAATGGTTTTTTAAAGTGTTTGCGGAGATATATATACACACACCCGCGCGTGTGTGTAGAAGAATATGGGGTCAGCGTGATTCGGCGGAAAGAAGACAGCGGTGTTAAAACAAAGAGAAGAGAGAGTTTTTCACGAAATTCGATTTCAGGCGTAAGTGGTTTTCAGGGGGAGAGCGTGGGTGTAGGTACATTTCGCTGGTATTTTGGACAGTGAGGTTGAAAAGTGAATTTTACGGGAAAAGTCGGTCAAGACAGCGTTTTTACGGGGATGGGAAAGGCAATGAACAATGATTAATGAATAAAAGTAATGCGAACTAATGATGTTTTTTATTTTTATTTTAGTTAAATCTACAGGTACAAAATAAAATTTGTATAAGAAAGGAAAATACTTATAGTGGGGCAAGAAATTTTTATAAGCTGAAATATCAAAAATAAGTTTTGCTTGATAATAAGGACAATAAAACAATTCAAGTATATCCCACACAGTACTTAATCTTTACTTCGCATATTGACATATAAAATATTATTTTATCAATCGCTGGGAAGATTTTTTATTCAATTTCTAAACAATATTGTTGTAATACTGTTTTAAAATTTTTGAATATTATAATTAATGAGAAAAACCTACTCTTAAGGTATTACAAAAATCACTTTCCCATACGAAGATGGTTACTTGTATATGATACGATTCAGACGGCATCCATGGAAAATGAAAAGTTTATGTAAGAATTCAGTATTAGCAATATTTATTCAAGTGAAAATGAAGTTGTGTATAAAATTCATGACACGCTCTTTCCTTTATACAGAAAGAAAATATATACACTTACGTGACAAAGTTTTAAAAAATACTTTAAAATCGTTTCACCGATGAATTCAAATTGAAAAAGAAAATAATTTTCGTGACTCAGAAAATTTGGAAAAGCTCATTCACATAACCGCATAGAACTCTATAATATGCTTATTTCCTCAACTCAATTATCTTTCTCCACGTCCCTTAAAATCATTGACATCCCCAAAATCACAAAACCCTTCGAATCTATCACCACGAAATCTATATTTCCGTCGATAATCGAGAGCAGTCAACTAACATTCCCCGTCGGAAACCCCGACGCGTCCTCTCGACCCACATTAGAGCCCTCGCTCACGACAAGCCAGAAAAAGAAAAACACAAATCAGAGACGGATGAAATAGAGAGGGGGAAAAATAAAAGAAAAGAAAGATTCACCGTAAAAGTGGAATTCCGCAAATCCCGACCAAAGTGTCTATTTCCTCGAGTAGAAAAGAATGGGCTCGGAAAGAGCAACGAATGAGCCCGCAGTCGATATACAACACTAGACGCTGTACCGCATGCGGTAAGGAGACAGAGGGCGAGAAAAAAAAAAGAGCAACGCGCGTAAAAAGGAAGAAGAGACGGTGGCCTGCCGAGGGCTCGCGTCAATTAAAACGATATTCATTCGAGGCTTTGCCGCATACTGGAGGCGCGCGCGCGCTCAAAATCCAGCGTAAAAAGACTTTCTCTCCCTCTCCCTCCGTCGCACTCTCCATTTGTGTCGCCTCGGCACAATGGAAACTCGCTCGGAAAACCGCAGGACGGCGACCGGGGGTATGAAGAAGAAGAAAAAAAGTAGTGTGCGCATAAAGGCCCGAAAAAGTTGGGGGCGAGAGAATTGAATGGGGACAGTTGACAATGGACGACGACGTCGTGCTTTGGCTTTCCTTCGCCCTATGCGGAAGAAGGAAGAGAATGGACGAAGCTAGCGAGGGCATAGTGTGTGTATATGTATATATATACAGGATCACGCTGCGGAATGAGATAATGGCGCGAGACGCGGGAGGGAAAAGTCAACTGCGTCCCGCTGTGCGCGAAATACTATGTTTAACGGGACGAATTAACTTTTCGATTGTTTATTTTGTCCATGGCGGGTATACGACTGTGTTTAGAAATATTTTCGCCTTTTTTTTTACTCCTGAGTTCCGTTTGCGTAACGTGAAAATGTTCTTTTTCGAATGGCGTGAAAGAAAGGTTGCACTTTTTAGGAGTGTTTGTGTCGTTCGTAAGATCCTCAGTTTTTTTTCTTTTTTTTTAGAAGTGTATTCTATAGAAACGCGTACACATGACACGTTTTCGGTATCGCGTGACAGAGCGCCTGGCTAATTTCCAGCGTCCCCATATGGCACGAATCTGTGTTGCTTTTCTGTAGAAGAAGAAGAAGCTCGTCCACAGAATATACAGGAACGCTACAATGTATGATAATGTATGCCGTCAGCTAACGATAAACCGCATAATACGTGAAAGTGTGCTTGCCTTTACAAACTTCTAAAGAGGAAAAAAGAAAAATTCTATCCCCAGCCACCTACTACATACTATTCTCCGAGACTTCATATTGTATCGACTTATAGACATCACCTCCCCTTAATCATTAATAAAAATCATTCTCCTTCTGCGTCCCCAAAGGTCAGGATCTATAAATATTCACGTTCTTCAGTGCACCCTCGAGAAACCCGCCCCAGTCCGCATTCACCTCGACCGCGAAATGGCACACTTCTCGTGCGTTCCTCTTCTGTACCCCACAATGCGAAGAATAAAAAAAAAGAAAAATCCAACCCACCCCTCACGGAGACTCCGCCTTATTTTCTCCAGGGCGCGCGCACAACAACAACACCCCGTGACCGGGGGCACGCGACATTTTCTTAAACCGCGGTAGGGGGGCACTGCCCCAATATTATATACATCGCCCCGTGGCGCGTGCGCGCGCGACACACCGTTCATTTTCTGGGGAAACGTAGGCGCGCGCGTACTCGACAAAAAAAAAGAAGAATAATGAATGAAAGAGGAAAAATGGCCCAGGGGTCTCGGAAGGAAGAGAATGAGGCGCGGGACTGACTCCGTAGGGGGTGCCATCATCGACGGCCATTCATTGCGCTCTTCAGCGCGACCTCATTGTGGGGGCGCGCACGCGATGTCTTCTCTGTCCTCCGGAGAATATAGAGAACCATAGCGACCACACATCGCGCGAATATATGTGTGTGTATGGATGCGCGCGCACAGGATAGATGTATATACTCATGCGGACGCGTGAAATTCCGGGAGTAGAAAAGTCGAGAATGAAAGGGCACGGATGAATGATCTTTACGGAGGCGCGATCGGATTCCCGGGATCGGGGCTATTGAGGAACGTGATTGCGGTACTTTTTAACTGGTTACGGTTGCCGGCGAGTTTGATTGACTTTTTGTCAGGGGGGGAATTGAAACGTCGGCGAATGCAGGTATGTATAGTGAACGATGAAATGCGCGAAGGTGTGATTTTGAGGAGTATATATAATTGTGTTGAGCGTGTTTTCTTCTATGACAAAGTTATCTTGCCGTGGAAAATTAACTGATCGGTCTGTCGGTTTCCTCTTTTGTGCTATAGAAATTGTTAACTTTGTAGATAAAAAAAAGTGAACTTTCTTACGAAAATTTATTGTCTGTCGAAATTTGAATGGACAGAACATAGTAATTTAGTATACTTCATAGTGTTTTTTAGTGATTTTAATCATAATGAAGGACACTGATTTACAAATTACGAATTTTGTTTTTCTTATTATCTGTACCAAGCATGGCACATGTGTAAATCTTACTGAAAACATATCCAACAAAAGCTCCGCGAATTTCTACCGGGAAGATTGGTTCGACGATTTTCAAAAGCTCGAGAAAACATCCGCAAGAACAATTAAAAATCCTCCGCGAGCCATAAGTAGAAAATAAAATATTTTCGTAGCCGCAGGTCGGCGGCAGCCACTTCTGATTTCCGCGAGTGCGCGCGCGCTCGACAATGCCGCGACCTACAAACCTCGGCTTGATTGTCTTCTCCTATAAACCCGGGGGACCGTCATCCCTCCGCACGCGCTGCACCCCACGACTATATATCGTGCGCTCAAGTGCATCATTGCTCCCCGCGTCGGCGCAGCTCAAAAGCCTCCTTAAAATAATACCGTAATCCCTCCAGTAGCTCACTCCTCTCCTACATCCATTGTAATACGCCCGATACATTGTGACGGCTAGCTAAGAGAAAAAAAAACAGCGCGTGAGAATTTTCCGCTTTTTTCCATCCCCCACTGCACGAGGGTCGCACTTCCTCCTATATATCGTCGCGACGATTCGAAAGAGAAAAGAGAGGGAGCCAGCCGCGGAAGAGAGGCGAAGAAAAATATCGATATTAACTTTCCGCGGCGCGCGTAGAGTTTGTCTAGTCGTCCTAGGAAAATATTTTCGGTAGCCCGAGGAGAGAACGCGCCGGTCCAACCGCTCCTATGCGCAGTGTACATAAGTGTAAATGGAATGAGAAGAAGAGAGGAAGCCGAACACGAGCCTCCACTGCGCGTATAGGTATACATATATCTCGGATTTCATGCGGCGAGTCCGAAGAGCGAGCGCGCGGACGCGATTAAATTATTTGGGGTAAACGCTGTTCCTTGGAGAGAGAAAAAGAAAAAGAGAGAAAGCGTTTCGTGGGATGGTTTTTCAGGAGCGGTGGCTTAGTAATTACAGTATTTGCTAAACAGTGTGCTGCGGATGAGCGAGTGAACGCGGTAGGTGTATTGTGCGGAGAGTTCGAGAGGTTTTCGGTGTTTATGTATACTTCGGACGCAGTTGGTCAGGAGAAGTGTTATGATTATAGGGAACTTGGCAAATAACTCTATCGGTCGAAATTATCGCGTACACGGCGCATTAGGATAATGTTGATTTTGCACAAACAATTGTTTTTTACATGGATAACGTACGAATTTTATTATATTTGAAGAATTATTAAAAAAATTGTACCGAGTAATATCCCAAGCTAGTACAACGGGGTGAAAATAACCGTAAGCGTTTTAACGATCGCTATGCGGTTCGAGCGATCGTCGAGGAAAAACTGCCACAATTAGAGGGTAATTCCTCCTAAAACAAACAGCCATATAGTATCGCCTGTCCCCCTAAAACACCGTACTAATCACCAGCACCGCCTCTACATCTCATATTTACAGACACGCTCGCAACAACGTGCACCACATACACACATACTTCCTCGAGAAGGAAAAAAAGCCGCCCGCGTGCACCAGCCGCGCTCGAATTTCACACGCTCGCGGTCTCGGGAAAATCACGCGCGCTAAAAATATACGCGTCTGGCAGCCGTGAAGAAAAAGAAGAAGTAGCCGAAGCGGAAGGAAAAAACGTCGAGCGCGTGCTGCGAGAGGCGTGTATGCGTGAGGCAGGCGCACAACATCCGGGGAAGCTGAGGATATGCATGGGCTTGTTGATTCCCCGTGATTTGTCGCGAGCTACACAGTATGTGAGTAGTGTTTTGTGGGTGGAGAGGAGAGAAATATATGGACCCGGGGCAAGTCGACGAGTTCTCGATGCTGAGTTACGGGCGTAGTATGGGAAGTGGCGATTTTCGGTTTTTTTAATCTATGGGTTGCTCGGGGTGTACCGTAAACGCAGGGCAATTATAATGGTATATATATATATATATATATATAACAGCGTAAACGTGTATGGTATATACATAGCTTTATTAATTGAATTTGCGAAATAAGAAGCGCAAAGGCGGCATCGACGTTATTCCGCGAAAATCGATTAATGCAGAGAGAGATAATTACATTTCATTTAAACAATCTCGGTATAATTAAACAATAACCCGTCTCTCTCTCCCTCGCGTCTAATTTCACTTGGCTCGAAAGCAATCTCCTCCTCCTCCTCTCGATTATTATTACAACTGCACACATGCACGCGGGGTCAAGAAAGCACCGCTAGGCATAAAGTATCAATCGTGTACTTATATATGGCACCGAGCCGAATGCACCAGCAGCAGCACCTCCTCCGCCTCCTTTCTCTCGATACACTCGCACACACATCCTCTCTCTCTCTCTCTCTCTGGCTGCCGCCGAAAATAAACGAGCCTGGCGCGCAAAAAGCCCAGGAACCAGATCTCTGCCCCCTTTCCTCTCTCTCTCTCTCTCTCCCTCGGGTGCTGCTGAGCGCAAAAAACAAAAGCCGCTCGTCAATAAGGCCCCGAAGTAGGTCCGTGTGCCAAGAGGCCAGTGGGTGCGCGTGCGTATACATACACATACGCAATATATATAGCGCAAAAACCGAAAGCACGACGGGCGCGTGCCGAATAATCGGCCGCGGGCGAAAAGAGAGAAAGAAAGAGAGAGAGAGAGAGAGAGAGAGAGAGAGAAAGGTGCAGTGCACGTGCGTGCGCGCAGTGTGTTTCTCTCGAGAGATGATGGGATCTCGCGCGTGCAGGATTTTCGGGCTGCTGTTGCGGTGTGTATATGTACGAGAGAGTATTGAGATGCAGGCGGTTTCTGTGAATGAGATGGAGATAGTTTGGGGGGTTCGGCTGGATGTGCGCTTCATGTGTGCAAGGTACGTGCTGGCGGGGTGGCTTCGTTAGTTGGATATATATCGCAACGGAGTGAAATGTGGCTGTGCGTTGGCTCAAGAGGAACAAGTATATAGAGTTGATCTTTTTAGGGGGGATAAATATATAAAGTTTTCGTAGGCTCTGTAACTGATATTATGTAGTTTATTATTTCTACGGTAATTTATGGTTTGATATGAGCATATTCATACAACACGAGTAAATAATTAGGTGTGTAGGTTCACTTTTAATCAACTGTAATGTATTCGTTGTTTTGATTAAAAAGAAATTTTCAAATAAAAGGCTGGCTTTGAACTACTATTAAACTAGACGTGATGTTACGGTTTGATTGCTTCAGGGTGTTATTAAGAATATTTCAATAATGCATTACAGCATATTATTTGCGTCATTTCGAATGAATATAACTTAAACATGAATTTGTATAGGAAAGTGTAAGCCATTTTTTTGTTCCTTTTCGAAAATTACAATAATAGGAAATAACAGACAATTATACACGTAAAGTGGAATATGATAGGTTTAGCTATTTTTACACAACTTTAAAAAAAATTACCGATATTGCTTAAAAATAAAATTTTCAGAGTATTGAAATATTCTAAAACGTAAAGTGACGTTGGAATACAATGGTTTAGATTTAAGGGAACAAATTTAGCAACATTCATAATGTAGTTTAATAAAACCAATGTATTGCCGTATTTATAACATTTTACTTAAATACTTATATACTCGTGTAAAAAATGTCTACTTATGTATAGATAATGTATATAGTATATAGCCACGGAGCCGGAGCTAAATATTAGCCATTTTAATTCTCATATAATAATATCCATATTATGCCATACTCCGAAAAAAACAATATAATGGGACAAATATATAAGCATTGTATAGAAAAGAATACGGCCAATATTTAGCTCCGGCACCGTGTGATCATGCATAAGCCACCTACTACACATGGTGAGTATGGCCTCATACATTTCTGATACGATTCCTATACTTTGGCTGCTAAATTTCTTTTCCGTGTGATATATAAATGGATTTAAATTTTCTTTCTTTACATTGCCCATCATTGTGAAAAATATATTATAATAATTCTTTATATAAATAAAAGCTACTTTGTTGCAACCAAACGATTATTTTTACCATTTCATTAGGTACAAATGCTTACTTATCAATATATCTGTAACATTAGTTCTCATCAAGACTCGTCATCCAAAATAAGCACCATTTTTCTCATGAAGTACGAGGCGAACTTCGCTATTCCACAAACGAACCATATCACAATTCCCCGTAACTCTAGCGAACATCGTTCAACCGGCCGCCAAACGAAAACCTCCTAAACCCGACAACCCCGTCGACTCATCCACTCATCCCGGTTGCCTCCCATCAGGCGGCGACTCGCGCGACGCTCGGCCGATCCCCACATAATACACACATACTCATCGGTCGTCAGCTGCTGCTGCTGCGCGCTTTCACTCCGCGACTCGTAAACACGTGTATCGACTTAATTACGCATGTAGAACACTTTTTTGTACCCGAAAACTGCGCGCCCAACTTTCTTATACACACCTCGCCGCGCGCGCGCGCAGAACAGTTAAGCGATATGCTCCTCTGGCGAAAATTCGCTGCTCCTGTTTTGCGAAACGAGATTATGTGTTTCTCAGCTCGTCGCTGCAAATCATGCATTATAGACGAATTGAAGTAGCCAAAAAAAGTACGAGGTAAGTTGTCGGCTTCGTTCAAATGTACGCGCTGCTTTGTTTCCATTGCAGTATATATATAATAGCCTTCGGATGAATCGAGCTGGCAGGTGTTTAAAAATGCGTTTCATTAAGGATATAATTATAAAAGGCGAGTACGAGGCTTTTTTCAGCGCCACTGCGTGCGTCAAGTTTTGACATTATTAAAATGTATTTAACCATGCGTTTATTATTAAATAGTTATTTCTTTACATTAATTAACAAATAAAATAATTAAAGAAAGCAATGATGATTGATACCTTTGAAATGTTTATTCATGTTCTAAAATTTATATTGGCTATAGAAATAAATAGGGAAAAAAACCCTTGACTATAACTAAAACGGATTCGTTGAGAAACGAGCTACGATTCTAGAGAACATTCACTTATCTAAAAAGTATCCAAATACCCTCAAATTAGTAGTCGTCCTCAGCCACTTGCAATAGTATAACAACTCAACGTCTATCAGATAGGCCTAGTTGGCCTTTCGAAAATCTGAAAAATACTACTTTTACAGCATACATCTCGTTCCTAGAAGCATTCAGTCTAGGCGCGCTAATTGAGATGAAACCCTAAGTCTTCGACAAAAACTGGAATCGCAAAAAATGCTCGTGCAGGAGGTCCTGCAAAAACCCTTAATTCAATTCCGCAGAACAAACAAAATTTTTTGCCAGAAACCGCGAAACTTGTATTCTAGATAATCCTATACGTATTATACTTGTCCAATAATATCATTGTGTATAATTATATCACGATATTAATACCTTTTGTTTATTTATTATTATACAGTTATTTAAAGTTATCAATGGCGTGATTTTTACAGATCTATATGTTTATACTGCAAGCTAATGAGCCACGCGATACATTACCAATACTTTTATTAAAGATATTTTGCAGTAGTGCATGCCGCTTCAACATTCATACATTACCCCTGGTATACAGGATATTCCCCGACTGTTCAGAAACGCAGATTATTTTTAGATCCACTGGGAAAAACCAAACCTCGCTAGTTGTTTAACGACTATAGAACTCAAGTATACAAGAGAGAGAGAGACAACAACCTCACACTTGATCGTCTCTCCTCGGCGAATCGAAAGCCCAGCCCACGACCTCCCCACCATAACCTCACGAAATCAGCCAGCCTGCAGCTATTCGCTCTTCCTCTTCCTAGAACCTCACCACCTCCAGCTCCTCTACCAAACTAAACACGCGTACACCCTAATTATCCGCCTCCTCGCTCGGACGTCTCTTTTCCTCGCGCACATCTTTCTCTCTCTATAAGCAGTTGAGCAGAGCAACCAACCGCGCGCACACTTGCTCCGGTCGCGTGCACCTGTCCGGTTTTGTCGCGCGTGCGCGTGCCGCCACCTTCACGAAAACCGAGAGGGAGATCGGCGCGGCCGATAGCGGCCCTAATGAGTTACCGCGAGCGCGTGCCACGGCCACCTTCCTCCTCGTCGTTTTATCTTAAAGTATATAAGGAGGGGGCAAGCGGAGAGAGAGAAAGATTATTACGAGGGCCGTAAGTTAAACGTCGACGCGTGCCGCGCGTGCGTTGCACCGCGTGCGTATATACGCGTTACATATATACGCGCGCTGCCTTTTTCGTCCGCAGAGTGAGAGAGAGTTCTTTGTTTCGACGCGGATCGACGCGCATCTGCGGCCGAAATTGATTCGCCGGCCTGTATTATACGTATCGCTGCGTGGAGAATATACGTACGGGATATGTGTGGACATTGAAATGCGGTTTCGCGAGTATGTGTATATATGCGTATATGGATTTTGACGGGGTATCGTATACATAAGGCGCTTGATTATATGCTGATTTTGGGCTGGCTTACAGTTATTGAAAGCGCGCGGTTGTATATACGATAACACGACTAACATCGATTTTTCATTTCATCGGCGGGTATACGCACACGTATGTCGCATTATACGTTCGTCCATCAAAGTCTCGATCCTCGCATGAGTAACCCAAACCTTTCGCTCTCTCTCGCAGTCCGTTAATTTAATAAACCCGGGCGCAATCAGCCGCTCGGACAGCTACATAAGTACACCCGGACCATCCTCGTTACACAGCACAACCAGCAAATTCAACCGCTAATCCTCTCTCATGGTTGAAAAACCCCATAACCAGGGCCCGTCCAATAAACATCTCTTTCTCTCGGTAACTCGAGCGTCAACCGTCGCGTGCCGTACAAATTGAGAGGCGCTGGGGATATTAAACGGGGGATGAATTATAATGAGCGCGCGTATAAGCGATCGGAGAGAGATGAGGGCGCGTGTATATATATATATATATATATACACACACACACACACGTACACCATACACTTTCGACTTCGGGGAGAGAGCAGGTGTACACGCGCGTGCCGGCTATATATATTTCTCCGTCTGTTAATTTCTGTCCTCCTTCGGCAGCAGCCTCGCTCTCTTATATGTATATATATATATATATGTGTGTGTACGTACTCGAACACCTTTCCTCCGCGCACAAGTGTATAGATGTGGATACGGAAATTTTACCATCGCACCTTGCGTCGCCGTTGCGTAAGGCCGTCGCCGCCTTGCGTGCTGATGTATTTTTTATATACTTATCGCGTGACGAGTATTTGTGCATTTGTATACTTTTCTTCGCGTATACGGTGTATATATGGGATGATACGAGGAGTTTTAATGAAGAGACACGCGTGTATAACGAGACAGTCGCAGAACGACCGATGCATGATTGATGGACACCATGTATCGATTTTTGCCGGTTAAATGCACGTACATGCATCATTGTAGGCAGAGTTGTTGACGAACGTTTTATAACGAGTATGATTTGCGAGACAAGCAGTGTATAGATGTTTTTGTACAAGCCGATCGGGAGATTCGACAAAGATAATTGATTGCGACATTAGAACGAAGAGAGATCGGCTCTAAGCTCCGAAACTTGACCAGTTAAGCGAGATTTTTTCCTTATATATA
>JAYJLV010098109.1:0-12339 GCA_036873485.1 Torymus texanus | reverse complement strand
AGAAAGAGAGGAGAAGAGGGGAAGAACACAAGAGAAAGGAAGAGAGAGAGAGAGAGAGAGAGAGAGAGAGAGAGAGAGAGAGAGAGAGAGAGAGAGAGAGAGAGAGAAGAAGAAGGAAAAGCTCGCGTCACATCTATCTCGCGGCGGACTTTTATACGCATCGTTTATTTTCGCATCGACCGGAGCCTCGCGTTCGAGCTGGCGTACGACTCTCGGGGCAGGTCCTTAAGCCGTCGAAAAGACGAGGCGAGCGCGAGCGCGGGATCGCCGTCTAAGTCTAGTCTCGAACACGACAAGTGGATGGGGGGGAGAGTTGGATTGGTAGGAGTGAGGAAGAAGACGAAGAAGGAAGAAGAAGAAGGTATAGTGGATCTCCTGCTCTCTCTCTCTCGCTTCTTTCCTCGTCTCCGGCGAGAAAGGAAATACGTTAAAAGTGAGCGGCGGTGTGGCGTGTTTGCGATGCCACTATATATAGGAGCCACAACAGCAAAGCAGTAGCTCTCTTCCCTTGTTTATCCGGCGATTTTTAATGCGATTCGACGCTCGATTTTTATTATGTAGGTCAGCCACTATCGTCGCCTTCCCTTCTTTCTGGCCCCGATATTTACATTCGTTATTCCTTTCATTGGTTTCGAGTTGCCTATGCGCGTGCCCGTATTGTTTCGGTAGGGGACGACAAGTAAGGAAGAGAGAGAAACGGTCGCGGAGATTAAAGAAACAATTTTTCTTTTTCTTCTTCTCTTTTGCTTTTCACCCTGACAGTGGAATGGAAACGTTACTCGTCGTGGCGTCGTAGTCGCGAACGGAAAATGTGAGTTTAAAAACTTTTTCTCTCCAGGACGAAGTTGAAAAAAAAAATCCAGTTAAATTTGAAAAAAAAAAGAAGGAGATGGCAAAGCCTGGTGTATCCAGCCGAGTTAAAATATGTCCGACCAAGTTTCACCTTCCTCTTCGTTCCCCTCTTCCTTCGTTCTCTACTGCACGTACACCGCGCTACTTTCAATGTATACAAATAGCCCGGGCCTCGCCCATCTTCGGTAATTTAATTGCGAGCTTTTTCTATCTCTGTATAACTCCGAATGCTTTTCTTTGCGCGATATATATAGTGCTCTATCTGTATATGCGTGTATAGGAAAAGTTGATTATTTTTTTAGTGAGTTTCGTGATTTGGTTTGAGAATGTTAGGGAATATCGGAATTAGGTATTTTTATTTGTTGGTAAGCGAGTTATCGTGGTTATAAAATTGATGGAAATTTTAAATTCTATTGGTGTTTGCTGTGAAAATCGAAAGAATAATCTACGAGAGGATTGGATGATAGAATGTTAATATGATTTACAAAGCACTGAGCTTCGGTATATTGTTAACTAGTAATACATATATATATAAGTATTATTCGAACTGTTGGGGATTCATAATCCGATACTCGTAATAATCCCTACTGTTTAATTAAATATAAATGAAATAAAAACATCATGTTTTCTGATGCTCAACGTACTGTGTTACATTTGAAAAATGAGAAAATATATATACGCGACATTGAATGCAACGCAATTAATTAAAAAAAAATCGCTTACTCTATTCCCACTACATACACATATATACATATATATTTATACATACATTTTCATTAATTAACAGCCGCAACCGTACAACTCGTGCACTGCACATCACGCGCGCGCTTGCACACACGGTCTTCCGATTTTCAATCAAACACTTTTTCCTACCGCTCTCTGCTATACACAACGATCAGAGCCAACGAATATATAATATTATTATTATTATTATTTCGATGCTTCTTTCTCGTTTACGATGCGCGCAATTTAAAAGCCATCCTCTGCATATTAATTGCAGCCGGAGGGAGGGAAAAAGGGAGGAGGCGAAAACATTGCTGGACACACTGTCACATTTTAATATTCAAACAGAACGACTCGGGGTTCAATTCAACCCCGCACAAGCCAAAAAGTCAATAAATCAGCTTTCCTCCTTCCTCCTCCTCCTCCTCCTCTCCCCGATATCGTAAATGAATGCGCAATAATCGACATAAGTTCATTCGGTGGAAATGTGCTCTCCCATTGCCTTCTGTTTTTCACGTACAAAAAGTGACAGCGTGAAAGCGAGGATATATAAACGTGTGTGTGTGTGTGTGCGTGCAGAGAAGTCGAGGGTTAATAGAGAGACAAGCGGGTGGCCGATACGACCGCGGACTTTTTGCCACCGTCGTTGCCGTTGGTGGTCGCCGCAAATTCATCTGCACGAGATTAATCTATTATCAGTTTTCACGGTCGGGGTATTGGGGAGAGAGAAAGAGAAAGAGAGAGAGAATCACGCTGCCAGCACGATTTGGACGTATCTAGAGAGAGAATAAAAGAATCTCGAACGATTGGCTGACCACCGTCGGACTCGCGTATACGTGTGTCTGTATATATGTATGTGTCTGATGAACGTTAGGATGAGTTGTGCTTGTGGATGTTATTTTTTTTATGTACGTAGGTGGACTACTTTCTCGTTGTTGTTTTTCATACGACCCTTTGCGAAAAATTATGTTAAAAATGTGTTTTAATTTTTGTTTGCTTCACGTAATTAATTAGTTTACTTTTAATTGCTTGTTTTTCAAGCGGAATTCACAGAATACTAAAATTTAATTTCACGAAAACTCATGTATGTTGTGTGTGTATGAGTTTCGATAAAATTAAATTTTGAAATTCTGCGAATTCAAAAATGATGTTTACCACCGGATCTTTGGTCGCGCGACTTGTTTTCAAGTTTATGAACAGAAATAACGGAAAGTAGGCTACATTTTTCAGAAAATTAACCATTCAAGGCACGAATAAAAGAGTTTACTTTAAAATCGCATCGATTCTTTTGTAAACCCGCAATTTCGTCGTTTAACATGATTTATAATTTGAATTTCTCCCTTTTCACGAAAAATCAAAGCACCGCTTTATTCCACGCGCCACACCACATCACAAGAAACTTCTCCTTTGCACCTCGAGCGCGCGCGCGATTGCAGTCGAATAAACGGCCTTTTACGCAGAACGTGTAAGTGTACAGAAATAGACGAACCGCTTTTGCATGCATTCCAGCGCATTACCACCCGAAAATACATATATAGCAAAGTTGCCTCTCCAAAAGCGACCAACTGCCCGTTGCACTTTACAACTATAAAATTCAAACGAATCAACTGGCCTGAACTCTCTACCTTATACACATAAATAATTTTAATAAACAGTCTATTATTTGCTATGTTACATGCATACTCAACCTCAAAGCTTTGCTTAACAATGTTTCCATTTGGAAACTTCTATTGCATATTCTCTGCACGCTGGCAACGTATATAGGAAAGACTCGCTTAGTGGTAGCATCCATATAACATTTTTGGTAATAACTTTTAACGTTGTGGGTTAAAATTATATCAATAATATCAAATAATAAAATCGTTGGCTTTTCACAATCTCCAAATAGTATTGCTCGGTTTTAGCCACCTTCGTTTTTCACGGAATTTGGAGTTGTAATAATCCTTACTATTCACGAATGAATGTCAAAATGTTTTATGTGGAACGTTCATATTAATGTTACAACGTCTTTTTCTTAATGTTTTCACGAAAAGTTAAAAATGATATAAAATCATGTTATTATTAACTTATCACGTCATTTATCTTAACATCATTTAGAAAGAAAAAGATTTATTTATTAGTTGATATCAAGACTTAATGTATGCCCATACATAATATATAGACAGTACAGAACATTTGTAAAGTGGCCAGAATTAAGAAAAAAAGACATTATTTCATTTTACATGATATTTAACCGCCAAGAGATTTTATCAATCCGGAGACATTTTAAAGTTTATTCCTGAATATTTAAAGAAGAAAAAATTTTCTTAAATGAAGCATTACGTTGATTGTAGAAAAAAGGCGAGCAAATAAGACTAACTTTTAACGCTGTAATTGTCGTTACAATAGTAAAAATTCTCACGTAACTTTGTAAGTTCCGTATATTTAAAATATTCGTACACGAAACATATATAATAAAATGCTATTCTTCATCTAGTCAAACACAAGAACCGTTTGATATCTGGCTTACTCATATCTACACTTAAACAACAATATGTATACAACATCACATAATATATGTATATTAATAATATTATACTTACTCAGTAAGATCGCAGATCGATTACTGAAGCGGTGCATGTTAAAGTCCGTTGAAGGCGTGGGACGCTCATTCGGGCAGCTGCGAGAGTGACGGCCACGGACGACGACACATGACGACGATGATGATGCATTGCTCGCGCATCGGCCGTTGGTTACACCTAACGAGTAGCATCAGCACTCGCTGCCGCTGCAGCCGTGGAGGCAGCCGCGACCCGCCGCGACGACGCCGCCGTTGCTGCTGCTGCTGCTGCTACTGCTACTAACTTGACCCTTGTCCATTAATCGCGTGGCTGCTGCAACGCCAGCGCTGACGTCTTAAGCTCTGCAACAAGCGCAACGACGCATACGGTGGACGTTAGTTCTTCCCTTTGTATGCGATTTAATAGGGATTTGATGTGAGGATATATTCTTTTTTTTGGTAGGAGAATTCATTTTATGTTATATAGGTGAGTTTTGAGTTGAGAGATATATAATGGGTTGGTATGGGGCACATGAATGTAGAAATTTCAATAGGGAGCTTTCGTTTCATTCAGCCAGAATAATTGGAGCAAATATTAAAGGTAGAATGATGTAGCTTTGTACGGATATATTTGTATTCCGTATATCAAAAACAGGTTATTATGATAAAACGAATGCAAAAAATTACATTTTTTGTTAGTTATCTTCAAAAGAAATGGTACGAGAGAAAATAAGATAATATATTTTTTTTATGTAATGAGTTCATGTTAATCATGAATATTTTGACAAATGTTTCAGTTGGACTCAATGCATTATTACATATTCATCTAACAATTCCCACAGGGACATCAAAGTAAATAATACCCGAACCTTCAGAACTCAAATTTAATTTGCACCTTTTGCAGATATAATTCTTCATAACGAGCAATTTTAATTTCCATCTAAACGTAATACATCACTACGTCCTTTACAACATATGGTAAAACGGGGCGTGACATACGCACGAGAGACGCGTGCGCAATCCAGGAGAATAAATTTCAATCCCATAAAGCAAGTTGGAGCATTAATCTGCCGCCAGTCGAACGAAGATAACGGATATTCAATTGACGTTTGCAGGATTTATACTCCCTTCCATTTTTTCCCCTCTAATTCGCTTGGAATATCCCTTACGATTAATTCAAAACAATTTTCACTTCTCCTACTTGCCGAATAAATTATGCGCACACGGCGAAAAGAATTCGAAAGAGAATAGTGCGGCAGCTGCAGCAGCATTGTTCACTTCTCTCTGTCTCTTCTTGCGCTCTCGGAAGGATGTACAAATTTCGAACTCAACTTTCCGGAGCGGCAGGGCGCGTCGAACGAAAAATCACGGAGTTGTGTTTCCGGAAACTTGTTTAACAATGCATCGTTAAATTCGCGAGCGTATAACTTTTCTTCTCTTCTTCCCCTCCCTTCTCTCTTTTTTTGTGTTTTTCCCTTTTTTTTTTACTATAACCATCATCCACGGCGAACAATAGCTTACAACTGCTAAAGCATCTCTCCCACTTTTCGTTCTCGTAACTCTCTCTCTTCTCTAGCGCAAAGAGCTTCAACGATGAAGAATCGACAGCACGCGGGTACCACCGGCAACGATAATAATAACGATCGTGGCAATAAAGACTAGCCTCTCTCTCTCTCTCTCTCTCTCTCTCACTCTTTCGCAAAAGAAGAGGAACAGCAACAACAAAAAAAATCGAAGGAAAACCTTCCTCTTTTTCTCTCTGTACACTACTGCTCGCTCGCTCGTTGGATGGAAAAGTTCGGCCGCGATATTTTTCTCCCTTCTCCTCCTCCTCCTCCATCTCTTCTCATTCTCTCCTATACACCGAAGTATCGAACTGCATGCGCGGCGTGTTCGCTTCCATAATGCGAATATCGGACTATCGGACCAGCGTGCGAATTCCTCGGCTTGTCCGTCGGTCCGAGACAGACCTTTCAATTAGAGGGTGAAATTCTAGCGCTCTATGCTTTCCATCTCGCTCTTTAGCACTATAGCTATATGTATATGTATGTATGTGTGCGAGCTTGACGCAACTTTTGCAATATCGCTGTATAATACTGTATATATATATATACGCAGTGGTGGTAGTGGTTGCTACAACGGCATCATCGTCGTCGTGGCGCGCGCGAACGCTGCATTGACGTTCAATCGTTTTTCCGCTTACGCGACCGATAACGAGTATAATGCAACGAGAAATAGAGCGAGATGCGGAGAAAGGGATGAAAATAGAGAAACAAAGAGAGGGACTGATATAAGCGAGAGGGAGAGAGAGACTACCATGAGAGTATGTGTGAAGCGTATATAACACATACGCGTGTGTGTGTATATGTGTGTTCGCGTTTTGTATCGGCGCGAGAGAACGAGGTGTGTCGTGTATCTGTGTTGTGTACTTTTTTTTGCAAAATTACAAGTAGGAGTTTAAGGGCAGTAATAAATATACTTTGTCGAGTGTATTTTTGAGCTAGCGTCGTGCTATTTTTAATGAGAAGAGTATATAAGTCGAGTGTCGGGTGTTTTCTCGAGATCCCGAAATCCCGAGATTGATTAATTTATGGACGGTCGCGGGAAAATCACGCTGGCATTGTAAGTTTGTAATAGCTTCATAATAAACAGCACATCGTTGTTCGAGTTAATGCATAACAAATTACCTAATTTATTATACATTGACGAGAGCGGTATATTTAAACTCAGTTGCGATGGAAAGTTTATTTGTAACCTGGTTTGATAATTATTTAAAGGATTGTTTAAACAAAAGGGGTGGCAAATGGATTATCGTTAACATTCAATTGCAAAACCCGTCTATAACTTTGTTCCTGAATAAAATCAGTAATTATTTTAAATTACATTTGTTCTCTAGCTTCGATAATAGCCACGCGCTAAGAGCTTCATCTCAAACTTTAGCAAATTAGTTTCATGGGCAGCTACATCTCCAAAACTCTGCGTTAAAACCTGAACAGCATTTAACCGTGTGCCTACCTTTTATCTCCGTACTGACACACTTGCAGGTACACGTCCCCGATTAACCACCGATTTTTCTCTTTATTCCCCTTTCACACCGTTCTCTCTCTCTCTCTCTCTCTTGTCATCGACCGATTTTCCGTCCATCCACGCACCCTCTGTGCTTAGAAACACACGTACATATACCTTCGTTGTAACACTGCTATGTAGACACGTGCGGGCTGCATGAGCGGCGTTGACGCTCGGATAAAAGAAGAAAAACAAGAGAACCTCTCTCACCCTCTCTCTCTCTCTCTCTCTCGGAGAGTTATATACCCGACAATACGAGGAACGAGACCGAGATCCTTTGTAATGCCATATATATGTATATAGTACGTGAGTGTGCATGTGCATGTGTGTATGTGTATATGCGAAGAGAGGAGAATCAAAAAGTGCATATATATGTATGTATGTATCGAGCATAGAGCACGGAGGCCGACGATGTATATAATAACGAGCACCGCGGCGCCTCGTTAAATGGAGCACACACACGAGGCATTACTTCTGCGGTTAACTGCACGTGCTCGGTACGAGGTATAGAGAAGGGTTGCCTTGCATGAGACCATAGGAGGGTGTCGCGAATGCCCGTTTAAGCTGTATACTATAAGGGGAGGAGAATAAAAAAAATTGATAACGCGGTCGCTGGTGTTACGTCTTTTGTTTTTTTTTTACACGTGGCGGTGTATATAAGAGGTAATTAAATGAACGATGGATTAGCTTGGATATAAAGAAATTGATTTTGTTCTATAAAGCTGTGTTATATATATATATTATGTTACTGTATTTTTATATGAAAGATTAAAGCGAGTGGATGTGGGAAATGGGAACATTTTGTGTAGAAACGAAGGTAACAAAAAATTTGTAGATACGCGACGGCAACGAAGAAGAATTTGGAGTAGAGTGTGGAGAATTCCATCAATCATACCTGTCCGCGTGTTCGCTTGCCGTAAGTGCATTTACGACGGTACGTCAACAGGATTGTATGTGAAATTGATAGAAGAAAAAAAGAGAAACTTTTCGAACAAATGAAAATTTTAACGTTGACAATTCCTTGCAGTCCATATGTCATATTAGAATTTGTTACTTTCCTTTTTAACAGTTTGGTTCTTTGTCGAATAAAATTTTTATATATTACAAACTTATTACGACAATCGCATTTCCAAACAAACAATCGGGAGGGTATGGTATTACTGTTAACTAGCAAAATATACCTAGCTGTGACCGGTTGTGCTTCTCGCTATACTATATACGTCGCTTTAATTAAAAATACACGGCGGTAAACATTCGCAAGCGTATTACGCAGATTTTAACGTCTTTTGTCGTATAAGAGCACAATGGCGCTTGGCGCGTCCAAAAGGGTAGAGAGGAAAAGGGAGGCGCTTACCACCCCAGCTAGATGAATAATCTAAGCTCCTTTTTCTGCTTATCCCATGGGGGTATATATACGCGTATATACGCGCAGGAGGCGGCAAAAAAGCGCAGCTAATGTTTGCCGTATACACTGAATCACAGTTAAAAGCATCGCGCACACGGCGTTGGCGTTGGATATTACAAAGTCCGTTATACTATATACTTGTGCGAATGCTACACTACTGTGCGCAGGAGGAGAGAGAGGGAGTGAGAGTACTGGAACTGCAGTGTATAAGTGTATAAATATTTTATTGTGTTTCGCGAACTTCAACTCGTAGCCGCCACTGCCTTTTTTTACTGCTTATCCTTATGGCAAAGAGGATTGTTTTGCCTCGTAAAAGTGAGATTTGCTCGCGTGTAGTAGTGGTTATATATATGTGTGTGTGTGATGCAAATGTACCACGGATTTGTACTCGTGTTCGAGTGTACAAATGTGATGATGTGTGTAAAGGGTTAGTGTCTGCGTGTTGTCGTCTAGAGATAAGTATTGTTATATATTAAAAAATATCGTGTTGGAGATATATAACAAAATTATAGTAAAAAGATAAATATGGTATATATGTAGTTTATGTTTGCTTTTATGTACAGTACGGAAAAAGGTCGGAGTTTGTAGGGTACAAGATGAGAGAAGTAAAGCTCAGCGTGCGAGAATTTTCAAAAATGACAAACTTTTGTTCTCCTTCGTTTCGAACAATAGCTCTCAGCTGCGCACTTCCTGGTCTCCTTTCAGGATCGGAAAATATTACATCCCGTAGGCATTTGCTTTTTTTTTTAATCCGTCACGTAACAACAATCGCTCCGACTTACCACTCCACGTATATATCCTCAATGTTACGCGTATAACACATGCACACGCGTAAATCAACAAAAATAAAAAAAAATAATAATAAAGGAATATTATACGAGTTATACCATAGACTTCATTATTCGTGTATTAACCGAAACTTCAACTGGTTTTTAATTATGTTTAACGGAAAACCTTTTCGATATACGCCAGCAGTTTTGCGACTGACATTCGCGTACTATATAGCGTATAGTCCAGTGAAATTATAAAGCACGCGCTGCAAAACCGCTTGGTTCTGAAAAAAAGGACCGTTGAAATTTTCTAATTAAGTGCGCACATGTACATATATGCAAAGCCGCCGGCGACTGCATCGTAGAGAGAGAGAGAGAGCAAGAAGCTTTGATGTGTTCGTTATAAACATCGCACGCAAGCCCTGGATCATATATTGTGAAAAATGTTATGCATCGAAAAATGAAGCTGCTCAGCTGGGCGTTTTTTTTTTTTACAAAAACCTGCTATATTCTCATATAGCAGGAACGTACGTTATACGATTTATTATATATAAAAAAAATACAAATTATACGGTCGAATTGTACTTCTATATGAAACGTATAATAATGTAAGATCCACTGTACCAGAATTGTCAGCGGATTGAATTATTAAAATGTTTAATAATGTAATACAGTATAAAATACAATACTTCCACACTCCTATACATATACCTAACCACGCAAATGAACCATTTTCTCCAATCCTACCACATCCATTGAAAAATCAGGAATCCAAAAGCAATCGAGCCCCTCGGCAACCCTGAAACAACTCCCACCTCTTCTCTCTCATCCCTCTCATCATCTCGCTCATAGCACAGCAGCAGCAGCAGGCTACAACTAAACAAGCGCATGTGCCTGTGGAAGAAAGAAAAGCAGTACGCTTGCCAGCCTCCGCGCGCGTCCTTTTCCGATAATTCCGCCACTGCGGTTCCCTCTCTCTCTTTTCCTCTATGCATACGCATGCAGAGAAACTCAGTAGCAGAAGCAGCAGTAGCGACGGCATCATCATCCTAGGCACCTACTATATACACACACCCCCGGCACTCGTAACAATACCTACCACTATATATACTACATATACGTGCTTGCACGCGTTCACATATATATACTTCGCATGACTTCTTTGACTCGCGTGTCACTTCTCGTCCCTTGTGTATACTCTCTTTCCTATATACCTTCGCGTTCTCGGCCGCCATCGGAATACAATGCCGACAATGAAACATTGTAGGAGGAGGTAGATCGTTTTGTTTTCCCTTCTCTTACTACCTATACCTATACCTACTACTACTGCCAGAGAGTGAGTGAGAGAGAGAGAACCATACATTTCGCTAGTACGATCGTATAATAATACGATCGCGAGCCGGCCGTAGCTACGAGGCGACCGCAGCAGCAGCAGCAGCAGTAGCTGTAGCACTGGCTCCGGCATAACTGGGTTATGCGCGGCTATTCAGCGCCCGATGCATTAACGGCTTTCTCTCTCTCGCTCTTGCTCATTCCTATATATATATATATATATATATATATATATACATATGTACGTACGTACATAGCTAGATGTACGCGCGTGTGTATATATATATTATACGTGTACGTGTATATTATACGTGACTTTAGCGCGAAGCGATCCGTTTAATTTCTATTTCAGGGTAGACACATGTCGATGCGCGTCTCTCTCTCTCTCACTCCCTTGCACTCTATCCTCGCGTGTTATATTTCCAGCGAGGTGACCGCGTGCGCGCGTGTGTGTGCACGATGTATGTATATATGTATAAGAGACCGAGAGAGAGAGAGAGAGAGAGAGAGAGAGAGAGAGTGAAACGTATATAATATAATGAATACCCGGCCTTTTGCACGCGGAGATGTGCATAGTTTGACGCGCGAGAGAGCGTTTTCGCACTTGCATATATATGTGTACTGCCTAGCAGGAGGCTTTGATCAGGGAAAAGCGTGCGAGTATATGCGCGCGTTATATTGTCTCGGAATTGATCGATCATCGGTTTGCTACCGCGCAAGAACTGCGTAACATGTATGTGCTATATAACTTGAGCAAGGTGAGCATTACTAGCGAGAACGCTTTTGTTGGACTCTCTAATTCCGGTTTAAGGATGCCGCATGCGGATATTATGGACTTTTAGCGTATGAGAGTGTGGTGTGAGTGTGAGGGTCGAAAGGTGGGAAAATGATATTCTTGGTGGAGGCAAAGGTTATGTAGGTATATTATAGGGCGAAATGAATGTTACCATGGTTTTTGTGTTTTATACAGCGAGGAAGGTGTAGGAAGGTGTATTTGGAGAGTTGTTGTATACGTGAAAGTGTGGTGATATGAAAATGATGACGGAGTGTATACCGTCGTTCCGATTAATTAGGCCTACATATATAGGTATGTATACACGTACGTGTACATGTAAAAATCGGTCAGAGATTCGCTTAGACAGTTATAAATATAGCACGTCGTCGCTTTAATCCTCGTGATTGTTTAATTCGTGTCGATGCGGAGAATGGCCGTTTGATGTTTTATAAGTTTATTGTTTGGCGATACATAAAACACGTCGCTGCGCCAGTAACCCAATTGAGAAGTATAATCGGATTAATGAGGTAGCGAGGAACGTTAATCCAGATGGACATATATGTTTTTTTTTTTTCATTTTCTTAGTCGTTTTTCGCTGTCCCGGTCGGGAGCGAAGGGAGGACAGTTTTAGAATGTCGCGGACGACTCGTAAATTATGCGGCGTCAAGAGGTGGAAAACTATATAGCGAGAGACGTTCTGTGTGATAAGTTGGCGTATATTACATGACGTATTTCGTGATACTTTATCATCTCGTATATATAGAAATGAATTTGTAATACCACGCTTTTATTTCATAATCGTGTGCGTGTGTGTGTGTGTGTGTGTGTGTGTGTGTGTGTGTGTGTGTGTGTGTGTGTGTGTGTGTGTGTGTATATA
>JAYJLV010098098.1:0-12339 GCA_036873485.1 Torymus texanus | reverse complement strand
TAATTTTTCGATTTGAGCGAGTTCAATTTTCAACCTACTATATGACCATTGGACAATACTTTTACCCGTGTTCGGGCGCTCGGCGAGTTATCAAATCCGGGCGCTCAATTACTCGTCGAAGGCTATGACAACCCTCGTAGTAACTCAAGCGTCGCTCTGATGGAATCGTCGATGTGGTGCATGCCTGTTTTTCGTGATTCAAAAAAAATTTCAGGTTCTGAACGATGACATTTCGAATGAAATTATATCGACCCTATTTTCGATATTCTTATCAGTTGACAATCCAAATATTCTAATTATATGTATTTATATTATAATGATCATTAGTAAATAGTAACGATCACTTTTTTTGATACCTACTAGCTATATTCAACGCGCTTCGCGCGTATTATTTATTAATTTATTTTTTGTTTTTGGTGTTATGAACATGATCAAGTTAGTTAGGTTCAGTTTAAAAATTTGCTTTAATTAGTTTAAATTGTAAGATAATAACGCAAGTTTGATAAATAAAATAATAAAATTTTATCTCTTTTTAATTCTTCAGTTTTAAATACAAACGTAAAAATTCAATTTTCAAAATCCAAACCTATTCGATTTTGGCGCTTATTCTATGTAGACCAATTAAATGAGCGAGCAAAAGTCAATGAAAGTCTTATTGTGATGCCAGATTTAATCCATCACTTTTTTAAGAGAAGATACATTTTAGTGCAAATACGAAATGAAGGTTCACCTTTTTGATACCGACTCTCATTTGCCTACGTCGGGATCTATTACTCAAGGAAAATTCCTCGTTGGCCCTGTTGTTATGGCAAAGTCGGGCATCGTCTCAACGCTAGCATTCTAGCCTTCCTTCCTTCTCCCTCTTCTCTATCCCTCTCCGTCTTTGAGACGCCATCGATATTTATAGTAGTTCATTTAAAGTATTTCATTTCAATGAGATCTTATAAGGTACTACGGAGAGAAGTAGAAATAATTTTTTTTTTATATTTTCCACGATTATTTACAATCTGTCAGAGCTGACAATGAGTAAATCTTTTACATTTTTTTACAATGGCTTGTTAGTATTTAACCCATCGGTTTAATACTTTTACATACTTGGATAACAATTGATAAAAAAAGAACACATGATCTTAAACATTATATAATCACACATTTATACATTTATATTTTTTAAAGCCTGGTAGTGGTTCGATCTACTTCAAGTATGTTAGCTGAGTTTTGTGTGTTTACTAGTTTGCTCAATCAGTAATCTTTAATGTGTGTTTGACGCTTTTTAATATTAGTTTTAATTTCTTCTGGGCTGTTTCTTTGCCACTTTCTATACACTTGGTTCCACTTTTCACTGTTGTAGTTCTCGTTTGGTAGCGGTGAAGTCAAAATGACTTTTTCTGTTGCGGACATGTTAGCCGATTATTTTTCGAAGTGTTAAATTTTGAGCTTTTACGCAGACTGTGTATGTTTATTTATATTTTCTGTTTAATATAAAAGAGAAAAAAAAAGAAAACTTTGAATATAACGTTCACTGTCGCACACTTACACGCACGTAAGCTAATATTTACATTCTTAGCTCGTTGTATATACTTCTACTCTTAACGAGAGATGAAACGGGAATGAAGTAGAAATAATAAACTGGAAAAAATTTTAAACCTAAAATGATATAATTGAAAATATATATAAATTGCGTATACAAATATTGTTCATTAAAGGAATAATCATTCAAAGTCCCTACTATTTTATTTTTATTCAATAATAAAAAAAAATACATATTTTGTTTCTCAAACAATTAACGTAAAATAGTTAGTTCGTAAAGAAAAAAGTTTATTGTTATTTGTAATATTCAAAATAAAAATAAAAAAATTAGTGAATGAACAATATCAATATTTGCAATTATATAATTTTGGATTTTAAACTTTTTCCTGCTTATTCACTCTACTTCATTCTGAAGCTGTGATAACTCATATTGTTAGATTATATACAAATAAATTAAAAAATAATTCTAAAAGGTCCATATCGTTGGATACAAACCCATATCGAGATAACGCGGTGTAGAGATCTTGATTGTGTCTCGGGTACGAAGCAGTCCCGTAAGCAGGGTGAACTCGCGCGAATCGTTGCCGATTTTCCCTTTCATACGCCTGCACATCTCAAGCTTTCACTTGAGAGAACACTCGCACGCACTTGTATAGTAGCCCGAAAACTTTAAATATCGTCACATGATGAATTACGAGGTTGGTATTAGAACATACGAAGACAATATAATTTTAGTAAAAAAGTATTCACTTGTTAAATAAGTAAATTTCCCTTTTTTTTAATTTATAGAGGTAGTATTAGATAATACTTTAGTGTATTTGTTTTCAGTAATTTTATATTTTTTATCATAGGATTATATACTTTATTAAATTTTAGATTTTGTTTAAATACAAATTTTTTAAATTGTTATGTGTGTACAATGTAAAATTTATAGAGCTACAATAATTCATACACAAACTTAAAAATAATTTTTTTTCTCATTAAATATCTGCGCAAAGTTTGTGTAAATATCGTTGAGACTTTAAATTAGATGTTCACCGAACTTCAATTAGATTAATTATTTCTTTTAGCCTCTGCAACATGTTCATTATCTGTTATTTATCTCATTTTAGGATATTCGAAAGCATTTGGTACCATCTGAAGCAGGTGACGGGCATCAAAACCAAGCTATTCGCGATTACCTATGCCAGCAACGTCTATCCCAGCCGCCAAGTCGCTATAAAACAGCTGATAGCAGTTTACTGAGAAATTATCAGTCAAGCAACAATAATAATATCAACAACAATAAAACAAAAAATGCTGGTTGCTATAGCCAGAAACACGGTATCATTTCAGCGTCATTATATCAAGACCTACGGAACGGAGCCGTTGGCTGGTAGGCACGCATCGCCTAATGAACATTTTATTTTAGGGTATATTTATATTCACGAGCAGTGATTGTAATTAATATAAAAATTTCACAGCGTTGAGTTAAAAGTGTGTTTGTAGTGGGAACGAAATTGTGTAGAAAATTGTAGATGATGAATTTTAAATCAATGAAAATCCTAAAATCGTTTTTCAAATAAATTACCATTTTTTGAGTGTGTTGCATCTGAAATATAGGACAATAACAATTTAATAATAAAAAATTGTCGCATACTGTATTTCTATACAGCACAGAATTTCATGATGTAAATTAGATATCTAAATTTTTGCTGCGTAGGTAAAATGTATGTAATATATTCAATGTATTTAAATTAACGTAAAACTACTATAAATTTAAAAACACGTTTTTAATGAAACAAAATCATACCTGCTGTCTAGTCTACTACACTTGAAAACTAAAATATTATCTTTTATGATGACATTTACTTTTATTTATTTTGAACGGAAAAATTTAAATTAACCAAATTAAATTTGACGGAGTCCAAATAACACCTTAAGTACTAAATTCAATAGTAATAAAATGTTTGGACTTGAATTTAAACATAAAATCATTAATGTAATTTTTGCATTTTTTGATACTCATATATACACATATTATTGGGCAGTAATTTTTAGTGCCATCATATTTTGTATAAAAACTCTGGTTTTCTGATATTTCAGATTGAATTTTTTTGTTTATAATCGTAACTAGTGTAGTTAAATATAGTTATTGTATAAATAATAAAAATTTTCATTAAAAATGATTAGTTGCAATGAAATATTTTTTAAAGCTGCTTTCTGAAAAGTACAATCAAATCTCGTTTGTGCATGTCAACGTAAAAAAATTATAAAGTGTTCGTTATGTAGGTTTCATACTAAAATTTTAGCCGAGGTCCTACTATATGACATTATTGTAATGTCCCTGCAACTATTTATTCAAATAAAACCTCTAAATGAAAGTGTATAGTAAAAAATAGTACAATTAGAGTATTTAGTTATCATAAAATATATAGATATTAAGATATTATTGATTACTTTATTATTTTTATACTTCAATTTTTTACTTATACATGAAATAAAAGAAATAATGATAGCTGAATTTTATTGATAATGGTGACAAAACATAAATTATTACTCCCGAAAAATTCAAGCAAACGGAAATAAGCTCAAAAAGATTACCACAACGATGTGTTAGTTACAAATAAATCAATAAAAATTACAAGCAAATATGAATCTAATATTTAATTTAATTTACATATAATTCTAGAAAGTCAAAATATATCGATCTATTTTGATTGTACGTTCTTATTGATGAAAAAAAAACTGAAAATATTTATTTTTTCGTTTTCTGTTTCTATTAAGTCCATTTATTTAAGAGATACTATAATTTAACTTATTTTTTATTATAACTATACCAAGGCCTTAGATTTTCGATTCGGAAAGTTTGTTTTCCCAAACAATATCATCGGCGAGTGACCAGCACCTCTAAACTAAAATTTTCGAAATTCGGATTTTCCTCGCGCTTATCTGATTAAAGCTTTCGTGTTCGAAACTTACCTAAAACTGTATACCCCTATTGTTGAGCGAGTCCTAAGGATGAATCGATTGTATACAAGAGTGCTGACTACAGCAGTAGTGTAGAGTTATGTATAAACCTCACAATGAGAACTTCAGAGAGCAGTAAAATATACAAAAAAGTCAAATTATATAAGGTGCACTTAGCGAACTCAGCCAAAACCAATACAATTTTTAATATATAAATAGTCGTATCGAGATGTTACTAAACGAAAAGAATGTCGTGTAAATAATTTTTGATATGGTTATTAATAGAATGAGAGGATGCGATGACGTATAAAAACTAATTAAATTAATATTTAAAAGTTTATAAATATTGATATATTTAATAATTTTACATTGCACAAATTTACCACAATAAATAATCTTTAGTAACTAAAATGTTTTACATACATCAAAATAAATTATTAAGTTCATTTTAGTAAAATATGCTATAAAGACAACACATTATAAAGTGTTATGAATGTTTGATTTTTTATGGGATCCTTACATCTCAACTGAAATGAAATATAAAAAATTTTCCAATATCAGTTTTTTAAAATATTTACTGTTTATACTTTTATACTAATCTTAAAAAATATATTATTTCTTTTGTGCTTAAAATTCATTTTTTGAATAATTTTCTTTGTAAATGTCAATATAGTTTCGAAATATATGCAATACTTCACATATTTTTAGAATTTGTATGGAATTCGTTTATATATGCTTGGTTCACAGAAAACTTTTACAAAAGCAAAAAGTAATTGAAATTCTTTGCGTGTCAAGGAAAAAAATCACCTACTATTATAATGCGGCAATAAAGCCTCATACATTTTGATTCGATTTGTTTTCAGTACAGTAGAAAGATCAAAGAGGTGTTATTTACACTTCCATCGACACATGAAAAGTTAAAGCTACTCAGTGGAAGAAAGCAGACGAACAGGTAAGAAAGAAAAGCTCAATTTGTCGATAGAGAAATGCTTTTTACTTTTGAAGTGATTAGCATATTTCGACTTTTGCTGAAAACATTTATAGCAATGATTTAATATCAAGCGATAAAATACATTTTAATTCATTTTTTCCAAACGGATATTTTATTAACGATTGCCTTATCTGACTCGTACAATACGTTTTATTATATTAATTGATCCCCTTTATTAATCCTCTTTATTGAAATCCTTAAACTTGATGGCTAGTTTCTTTAGCGTTTTATTCACAATCTGAATACTTGGAAACATTGCCATGCTATAACTATGTGCATGGCAACATGATGTTGTTTGTTTATATTTTTATTATAAAGTTATTTCCTTATTTTTGAAATTTATATTCGAAGTACAGATTATCTCCGCGCGTGTTTAATCTAGTGTGAATTAATCTGCATGAAATTTGTGCTATAGATATTTTGAACGATAGCTTACTCGTTAGTAAAAAAAAATAATGTTCCAGATTAAAATGTAACAAAAATAACTCATAATTCTTATCTATCTCATTGAGATTGGAATACAACACAAGCGATTGAATGTTCTGAAATACTTTATGAGAATCTATTGAATTTCCAGTTTAGAATTAATATATTGATTAAGTTAAGAAAATAGATAATTGTTAGAAGTGCGATAACGAAGAATATTGTGAATTGTTGGTATTGAACGGACTTTAATATTAAATTTGAGTTTATCGTATGTGTATATAAATTATGGATATAAATTTGAATGCAATCATTAATATGAAAACACCATAAATGATTAAATAGAGCTAAAATTTCAAATCTTCCACTGTTGTAACTTTTGACACAAAAGCCAATGGCATGAAAGACTTTGCAGATCCTCGTTTTATGAAAAAGGAGTCTCTTATAGACAAGGTTTCATGAAAATTGGGATACCAGACTTGTAAGATTCATTTTTCATTAGAGAAAAAGATCTCCACCTCGCCCGTATCCTATGAGAGGTCGTCTATTCAATAGCCTCTCCACTTTCCTTAAAATGTTAATGCTACGTCAATTATACTTCTACATTGGATAAAAAATTTTCCATTCCGCGCTTTATGTTGTAAAGAACACAAATACTGTTGTACACTAGTGTTGTAGGACAGCTTTAAACATTATAAAATATTAAAAATTATGTTTTATCGTTAAATAGAATATTATTCGTAAAGACAATGAAGTATGATACGCACTACTGCGTGTGAATTGCTGGTCAATCAAAGGGGATGCTTCCTTGGTAAATAATATATTACTAGAAAAAAATTACATCGCTCGCTGCTGCTCGCTTAATTATGATTGTGTAGATTTATTGAATAGATCTCGGTAATTGACGATTTTTAAATATCATTATTTAAGTAGTTCGAAAGTATAATTCAATTTAAATTTCTATATATTTTAGATAAATCAAGAATTCCGATGTATCTTAATAATTGGTAGTTATAAATTTTGGTTAATATAGTTTTTGTGTACAGAAAAGCTAAATAATTATATACAAAACATAGTGACGATTGATAATTAATTAATCAGAATACTTAATTTTATTTATGTTTGCAATAAAAGAATTTGCGTATACTATGAAATGTATAAGAAAGCACAGGAATGCATAATACTAATTTTGAAGAGATTACTATGTAGCAGATTTAAATGAATTATTATGACGGTATGCTAAAACTTACAAATGATCACACTTTGTTTTATGTTGTAACTTCTTAAAATAATTGAAGATTTAAAATATGAGTAATCTACATGAAAAGAAATATCGATGTGGATCATCTAGATTCGTATCAATGTAGTTCACATATGTATGCAGTGATGAATGCAGAAAGGAATGCGAAAAATAAGCTTACTGGAGAGTAAAAAATGACGAATGTAATAGAAGGAAAACATACTCTCTAAAGTTAAATTAGTGAAAAAACGCTAATGATCAATTAAAATTATAAATTTTCACTGATGAAATAGTGAATATCCACCGATTTTGAATGGAAATATATGAAAATATTTACTATTTATAATAGTGTAACTCTTCTTTTTTAATTAGTGGATATTTGCATATATTTCCACTAAGAATGAGTGAATATTGGTTTTTATTTCATTCACTATTTCATTAGTGAATATTCACTAATGTTACGGTGGAATGATTTTAACTAATCTTTAGTAGTTTTTTCACTAATTCAACTTTAGAGAGTATAAAGGAAAATGTTTAATTGCAAAAGAAAACATAATCTAAATGAATTAATGGAAAGTTGAGGAAAAAGAAAGTATTCCAACCCTGCAATAAGAAAAGAAGAACCAATCATATTAAATACAAGATTAAAAATTGATACTAATGGAAAATATTATAATCATTTAAACGTTACAATAATGTATAAGAACGCACAAATTAGAACAAACATATTTAAAGTGAATGCAAAAAAAGCTTAATGTTAATTAGTAAATAAATAATTATGTGTCGATTATTAGCAAATGTGGAATTTTATGAGAAATTAACTAACGGAAATCACTTGGATCCTATGTCTCAGATTTGTAAACAGTGTAATTATAAACATTTTGTTTTTGAATATATTAAAAATAAAATAATTTATGACTGTTATCTTAAGAAAAAAACAGAAATGCTGAAAATTCGATTGTACAATAATGCTTTTGCTTTTGTAAGTTTCGGAGCTAATTTTGAAAATATATCTAGAAGCGAACCACAATTAGAATTTTTGAACATTCCACCAAAAACAACTTTCTATGATATTTGGAAATAGGAAAATGAAACTAGAGGGCGACAGTTTTACAGACCACTATTCAGAATTGAAAAATGTTCATTCTTTCGAAAGTTACGTGAGTTTAAAATTAAACTTAAAATTTACGAAAAATGGTGGAAAAGGTAAAAAACGTAATCCGTACATGTTTACAGTATTTTGTGAATTTTAATTGCTTATTTCTTAATTCCGAAAAATTCTTTGAAAAGCTTCCGCTCTCTAATTTCAATTTCTTTTTTCAAAAGTTCATATTAAGTTGTTTTTGGTGGAATGATTGAAGACCAAACTAGTCCTAATTTTAATAATTTTTGTAAAATCAAATAATGTCCGACGAAAAAGTATATCATCAAATCGAGCTTGTTTCTAATTTTTCTGCATTTAAAAATCTCTAAAAAAACAAGAAAATTTTTTTATAACACTGCGTGACCTAAATACACATTTAAGTCACGCCTATCCGTGACTAAAATGGCTCATTATTACACTGCAATAATGAATTTACTTAAGTCACAGGAACCTATTTAGTGCAAAATGTATACTAAAACTATTCTGAAATATGGTTTTCTGTATAAGAATAAACAGGAAGACAAGCAAAACTTACTAAAGAGTTAAGAAACAACAAAAAGTAAATAAAAATGATGATAATAATGGTTGTCGATAGTATAGGTTAGTTTCATCTGCTACCGGGTGGAAAATTTTAAATATTCAATTTGAAATAAGATTAATTTTATTTATTATATTTTATTATTAAAAGTTAACTCTCATATATATACGGAAAAAAAATTTAGGACCTATATATATATGAGTAATTCCGCCGAACTTTTAAAATTTGAGCTAGACAGAAATTAGAAATAAAAATGAAAAGCACACTTTCATATGGCCTGTTTCCTTATTTTCTAGACCTCAGATAGTGAAAAAGTGGTAGTGTTACTCATTTTTTTTCAAAGGCATTTTTTGTAACAGAAAAAAACTAAATCGTCAAATTAAAAATTGAAATTACACAAAATTGGACTTATAATGCATTATAAATTATTTATTTAAATTTTCATAATACAATATTACATAAATAAAAAGGATATATTATATATAATTACAATTTATTATTCAACAAACTCATTTTAAATGATTAACAAAATAATTAACATATAAAACTAATTATTATTTTTGCTGTGGTATAAGCGTAAAGTCCGCGGAAAAGGTGCCACTTTACTCTGACTTCTTAGTCTTATTCTTCTTTGTTTTTCTTTTATTTCATCCCTGGTGGAAATCAAAACCATTTTATAGCTAATAAATGAACATTTTTACTAGTACTGGCTATAAAATGGGAACTTTTCTTTTCCAGTTTCTAGCTCTCGATGAAACGCTTTTTCTCCCATTATTTGGCCATTCAATGAATTGAAAAATAGACCGAGCTTTTCGAAAACAAGTAAAAGCTTGTTCTTGAGTATTTTAAAGGTATTAAACTGATCATTTTCTTTAGTCTGAAAATGGCTAGCAGATGGCTTGCTATTATGACAAGGAGTGAGAGAGACAGAATCAGATGGAGAAATAAAAGTTTTGCTGAATTATTCATAGAATGAGAACAGCAAATGATTTATTAGTTAGTGTTATTTATTTATATTTTGGTAAGCCATTCAATGACCTTTAATACTCTTTCATCAAAGATAAAATTAGTAAATAAATCAATTACGAATATTTTCTTATTATGTCAATCTAAGCAATGGGCATATAATGAGAAAATATCGTTTCATCCAAGCGACCAATAGCCAGTTTTACTAGCCATTTTCTAACTTCTTGGCCATTTCATATAGATGAATTTCTACCAGGAAATATATAAATATATTAACATTAACGTTACTTTGATAGAGCGTCAATTCGCAAATAGCACAAAACTTTTTAAAACGATTAAAACGGCTTAATTCTCTCAAGGTTGATTTGTTATCAAAAAATTTAAAAATTTGGAAATTTACAAATTTTGAGCACAAAATAAAAAACGTAGCTTCTTTCGTCTACAAAATTCTGTTTTACTTATGGAAATGTAATTATTTTGCTTATTGTAAACGATTTTTAAGAAAAATACAAATTCGAGTTTATGTGACTGCACGAAATATAATTAATTAAACGAAATAAATAAACAAATACTTACTTGCCGTATGTATGCTTTTTAAAAGGGATCTAATGTATTGATCACGTCACAAAAAAGTCACTTTTCACTGACATTGTAAGTGTGCCAGCGATTAATTGTGTTCTTTAAAATCAGTTTCGTTTTTAATAATGACATTTAAAGTAATGTAAAATAAATTCTATAAGCAGTACATTAATGAGTAACAGAGAATTTCATTGGCTATGCTAAAACATTATAGAAAATAAAAAAATGCAAAGTCATTTTTTAAAAAGCCGTATTGTTGAAAATGTTAGTATTTTTAATGTATACATATACCTGTGCGTATATTTTTGTCGATCAACACTCTTACTTAGCTTGGGCCTACTCAGGTATAAAATCAAAACAAGCAATTGCTTTCCCTAAACATATACAGAGAGAACGCGTCTCTCAGTCAGTCGTCGTGCGACAGCTCTCAGCAAAGTAACTGCGCTTACTTGGGCTCTCGCTACCGTGTACCTTACTTTGTAACATTTTTGTATTTTATTCATATTCATATATATTTTCACTTATACTTTAATAAATACCTTTTTTTTCTGTACTAAACCACGATTGAGTCTATCTTTATTTACGCTATAAGTAAGGATCCTCAACAGGTTATGGGCCCAGCACGCTTCCACTGCGCGAAGTAAAAAAAAAAAAAATTTATTTATTGAGAAGCCACGCTGGCTATAAGTGAACGCTTGTGAAGTGAATAAAAACTGTGTCAGTGTTTTCTTTGTCATTCAATATGTCTGATAAAGAAACTAGTGCTATGGAAATCACAAAATTAGACGGCACAAACTACTCCATGTGGAAATTTGAGGTAGAGATCGCGCTTGAAGCAAAAGATTTGCTTGGTTTTGTAGATGGCACAGAAGAGATTTTGATAAGCACAGTAGCCACGAATCTCTGCCGCAATCTAATCAATTGCAGAACTGGCCAGGAAATGTGGGATAAATTAAAGGATTTGTACGGCGATACAAGTCTGGAATCTAAGCAAGCTGCTTGGGAGCAATTTTATAATTTCCACATTTTTATACGGCAATCTTCGCGAAGAGATTTATCTGGAGTAGCATCCAGGTTATCAAGACAAGAACAATCCAAATGCAGTATTACGACTACACCGAAGCCTGTATGGACTGAAGCAGTCCCCCAAGTGCTGGAACGAGAAATTTACAAGCTTTCTCAAGAAATTCAATCTTCAAAACATTCACAGTGACAAGTGCATTTTTGTAGGTATAGTTATGAACAATAAGATTTATTTAGCGCTTTATGTAGACGACGGGCTAATTATATCAAAGAGTGAAGCGGCTATAAATGAGGTACTGCGCTACCTTAAAAGCACCTTTGATATAACCGTAGATAAAGCAGACGAATTTCTCGGCTTGGAAATTCAGCGCGACCGCGAAAATCGAACGTTAAAGGTATCTCAGGCCGGGTACATTAATAAATTGTTAAGCACCTTTAACATGAGCGAAGCCAATGCGGTTAGTACACCCGCGGAGCCAAGTCTGATTTTGCAAAAGCAGATGAAATAATGATGATAAAATTCCATATCGTGAAGCAATAGGGTCACTTTTGTTTGCCGCGCGCGTTTCTCGTTCTGATATTGAATTTATAGTTAATTACGCGAGTCAATACTTAAGCTGTTATAATAATACTCACTGGCAATCAGTTAAAAGAATAATGCGCTACTTAAAGGGAATGCATGATTTCGGGATAGTGTACAGGAACAGTGGGAGTTCAACTGATCTTTTAGGATTTACAGATGCCGATTTTGCCCGTTGCGTAGACACGCGAAAGTCCCGTAGTGGTTTTGTATATTTATTTAATAATGGACCAATATCGTAGTCTAGTCAATTGCAAAAGCCAGTTGCAGATTCAACAGCTGAAGCTGAATATATTGCACTGGCTAATAGTACAAAAGAAGCTGTTTGGCTACATCGCATGTTGAATGAGTTGGATGTTACTTGCAGTAGCATTCC
>JAYJLV010098087.1:0-12340 GCA_036873485.1 Torymus texanus | reverse complement strand
TGATTGCATTTATTACATGGAAGTAGATAGGAACTATAGGAAGTTGCGCATTCAAAAAGCCAGTTTTAGCTACTTGAGCACCAGCTGTGATATTTCGATAAATTATATTTTTAGTGGCTATGCCCCATGTGACTTATGCCGCAATGAGAAGCAGCTACTGGCAACAAAAAGGTCGGGAACTTTCATCAAATATAAGAGGGCGCAGGTGAGCATGTGTGCGTCGTCGTCGATCTCGCCACAACACACGCCTAATACGTCTACTACTGTAACCCCCCACCATCATACGCCTCTTGATGCGTCGACGCCTGCTTCTAAACTCCACACGCGCTACAGTAGCGTTGGTATATCTGCGGAGTAGGCAGCCGGAGCACAGGGGCCAGAGAGAGGCGCCGACCGGGCCAATTGCCCGCAGGAGCTCGAGTCAGTGCCGGGAGACAGTGCAGGGCAGGACACTGTCCCACAGGCGCTCTCAGTAGTATATCCCGCGCCATGGGTCGTCATAACAAACCTGACCTCGGCTACAAGCTCCAGATGAGGACAAGGCTAAGGAAGTTGAACCGGCAATAATAACGTCAGGCTAGATAATGATACATCAGCATAATTCACATACACACACATACTGAAAATTTTTTTTTAATTTTGAAATTTGGCAATTTGTATGGGTGTGCGTGTGTATATGTGTGTGTGTATATACACATGCGCACGAACGCATTTTCTAGAACGAGAGAAAGAGTGAGAGAGAGGGAGAGAGAGGGAGAGAGAGAAAGGGAGAGAGGAAGAGAGAGAGAGCGAGAGAGAGACAGAGGACTTCAGATATAGAGAAAGACTGTAAGTTTTGTATATAGTCTCTTTGTATCATAACAAATGCATCCACATAGAAAATTTTTAGATTCATTGGGTAGATTATACTACCGCAACACACACAAGCTCATAGAACTGTACAGTCGAATTTCTACACTGAACCACTATCTACATAGCGTAGCCGCGCACAACATTTGTATGGAGGGCCATAAGACTCTCCCTGTATAGATGTCTCTACATATGAGGCCCCTTAAAATCCGTACAGTCCACTCGTGATACTTTGCGACGTATATTGGTGACTCATCACCGATCGACCCTTCGTCTTTGCCACTGCTGATCTTATCGCACGTACGCTCTCATCGCACGTGGGCTCTCTGCTGTCGAACTATATCATCTTATACCACGAACTAGGCGGAACTAGCAGACGTCAAAATTTTACCTTGTCTCATGTGTCCCCGTCATGTTTTCAATTTCTTGAATTACACTCACGTCCAGAAAACCCTGACTGTGATATTTTTCATCGACTATTGCGTTCATGGCCGGCACTCTGTGGACATTCATTTTTTCAGCGTAAACCGGATAGTGTAGCATGAGACAACGTACTGCAGATATGTTATTATCATGAATGTCACGTACCGATAAGTACAGTGACTTGAAGTATAACGAAACTCCATACGTGACACGCAGAAAGAAATAAAGATATTGTAAGAGAAACAAATGTCTGTAATCGAAAACCACGACATTAAAAGAAAAGTGTTATCGCACACACGGAGACCTCAGAGGCTACGGATGAATACACCGCACACTTTCCGGGAAGCGAATGACCAGAGGGAAGTCGGCTGTTGAAAGTCGGCCGTTGGCTAACGAAAGTCTGCTGTTAGCTGCTGGAAGTCGGTTGTTAGCTGTTGGAAGTAGCTGCTTCAAATACTGTTTCAGTTATCCCCATACGCCTACGTGCTCGGTCCGTCTACTACTGACGCATCTTCCATCAAGGCAAAGGTCAACGCAACATATCTTTGAACGCTCAGTACATTTTAATCTTTAGGAATTTGTGCGATTGTGCCCAGACACGTCATCTTGCTAGACAAGTATATCCTGATAATCCTCGATTTTTAGAAGAAGCGTACCAGTATGCGACATCGCAAGCTTCTGGTTACCTCTTCTTGGATTCAAAGCAAACCGCAGCGGATAATCGTTGATTTCGAACGGGCATTTTTCCTCACGATGAGTACCGGTACGTTTATGTACGGCCAAAACAAATTACAAACAGTAAAATTCAAGTTCCAATCGTGGCATAGACATGGTGACAAAAACACGTTATCCTTTTGTCCGAAAAGAAGCTACCGTCTTGACAGAATTGTACCATTTTAACAAAGAACAGCGAAAAACAGTGTTGCAGAACCCTGGTGCAAAATTGGTTCGTAGTATTTCCGAGTACGCTTTAAACGTATTGATAGGGAACGTTCCGTTAAGTAAAGGTCACAAGTGTCGCCTGCGTAAGAATGCATAAGTTCTGTGAAAATTGGCATCACCGGATATCACTTTACAACGAAGAAAAAACATTATAGTGCAACGTGGCAATTTTTTACCAGCTCTGCTAGCACCTCTAATTAATACGCTTCTTACTAATCTCGTGAATAAATTATGATGTAACTCGCGAGAAAGATGATCCTCATACCGCAAGACAGCGTAGAACGTTTACATACCACACTTGGGAAAGATAAGATATAGTCTGTGCAGATACCGGGTTCAGTGATGAGTAGACTCGATGCTAATACAAACGAAATATTAAACTCGGCAACATACAAACGTCTTGGGTTGCTGCCCAAGTCAGCCGAAGGCCTGCATGGATTTTCTTTGGATGAACTTAATGATCACTTTGCAGCTGTTCCATGCTCCTCCTCTGAATCATTGAATGATGCAAAGAAGCTAATTGATCAAGCGCCTAGCGAGGGTTTTTCATTTCATCATGTCTCTCTCAGCGACGTCGTTCTTGCTGTCTCTCATTTTACCTCGCAGGCTAAAGGGGAATATGGGATATCACAGAGCGTTGTTGCTAAGGCTCTCCCTGCAATTGGTCCGCTACTTGTCAATATTTTTGACTCATCACTTGACTCAGGCGTTTTTCCTAGAGCCTTGAAGAAAGCGCAGTTAGTTCCACTTAAAAAGAAATCAGCACCATCCTCTCCGTCGGAATTCCGGCCAATCGCGCTCCTGTGCTTTCAGGAAAAGCTAGCTCACGATCAATTGACAGAGTTCATTGTCCAAAATAAGATCCTTGACCCCTTGTAAACGGGCTTCAGAAAACACCATAGCACGGCTACTACTTTACTGAAGTTGACGGAAGACATTAGATCTAGTCTTGACAAAATACTGGTAACTGTTGCGCTGTTGTTCGATTTCAGCAAGGCTTTTGATACCATCTCACCGACAGCAATGTTACGCAAACTACGCCTCATGGACCTATCCCGCTCGGTTCTTTGTTGGATACACTCATACCTTTTAGGCAGGAAACAACGAGTGTCATACAAGGAAGACACCTGAGATTGAGTTGCAATCAATCTAGGAGTGCCACAGGAATCCGTGCTAGGGCCCTAGTTATTCTGTTTATTTATTAATGACATCCCGGACTCACTCAAAGATAGAGACATACATCATCTACTCTACGCGGGCGACTTGTAAATATATACCCAAGTACCTTATGATGAGATTAGCAGTGGAATAACGTCACTGCCAGCTGCTGCGATGGAATCGGGCTTGAGACTAAACGCAGGAAAAACGCAAGCAATCTTTTTGCATCCATAGCTAAGCGTATCGCAAAGCTAGGGCTACTTGGAGTTTAATTCAAGCCGGGAACCGTTATTCCCTTCGCTGACACAGTCGTGAGTCTAGGGGTGGTGCTGGATCGGACTCTCTCGTGGAAACCGTATGTGGACAGTATCAGTAAAAAGGTAAATTGGGTCATGTACCCTCTCCGTTTTTTCCGCTCCTGCACCACGGAATTTCTCCGACAACGACTTGTACAATCCTTAATTTTTCCTATTATTGACTACTGCTCCACTATCATAGTTGACGCAACGTTAGACCAAAAAATCAGACAACAGAGACTTTAGAATATATGTGTCAGGTACATATATGGCATAAAATGATTTGATCATGTGACTCCATTTAGAAGCAAGCTGGGTTGGCTACGAACAGATTCAAGGCGGCAGTATTTTACTGCTGTCCTTTTATACAAAGTATTTAATTATCAAGCGCCGTCATATCTGCGGGAAATGTTCGAGAAGCGTCAAACCAGTCAGACGACGAGGGGAGCCACCAAGGACCTTTTAGTTCCTAGAGCGCGTACCAATTACGGTCAAAGGTCCTTTCGAGTCCAAGGTGCTCACTTGTGGAACTACCTTCCTGAGCACATTAAATATCTACCATCGCTCAACCGTGTCAAAAAAGCTCTGTACGAGTTTTTATTATCACTTGACTGAGATTCGTTATTTCTAATTGACTATAGTTAAACTACGTGACTCTGTGTACATATATCTAGTTCTATGATTATCATTATACTTCTACTGATCTATACTGTATTCTTTATTGTGACATTATGTTTTTGACTACGATTTCTTGTATGCGATGACTTATGTTCTCACGATGCGTTACGTGTGTATATGTATATATATATATATATATATATATATATATATATGTATGTGTAACATACATTCCACGCGTTGAGCTTAATGCTCATTATCATGTATTTTCTTTTTGTTCTTTGGCTAGTCCAAAAATAAATTCAATAAATATAAAAAAATATAAAATACAAAGACGAGCATGGAAAGTGGACTCCTTACCACCAAATTTTACAGCGATGTCTTCCCTTTAAAGGAAACGAAGGGGGAGAGTATAAAAAGAAGAGCAACAAAATGACAGTGCCATTGATTCTAATACGATGGACGATAATAAGCAGCAGGAGGAGGAGAAAACCGATGAGCGCCTCGACGTAGACATTATCTATACCGTGCCGGAAACGTACAAAGAGAAGGCCAAACAACCCATACAACGCTTGCGAGTTTGTGGTAAAGTAGTTTCGGATGCCAGCGGCGCCGTAACGATAGACAGCACGCGTGTGCCCGGAGTCAACAGTGTCAACCTGGTCAATGTTGCAATGAGAGATAGAAAAAGGAGTGCTCCACCTGGACATTTTAGGTTCACTAGTGCTCTTCGCCAATAAACGGTGCCATGAAAATTTATAGGCAACAAGCCTATAAATCGTGTTGGAAAGAGAACGCCATGATTTCGTTGACCAACGATTATCAGAAAACGATGTTTTTACTACACCGTTTCGTATTTCTATTTTGTTCAGAGTAGCGGTAACAGTAGTGGTGGGGATGAAACAGAGTCAGCGAAATCCGAAAAAAAGAATAAAGAAGTCAGCTGAGAAAAAGAAACTCTCATCACGACACTCTGAAATACTGTTATGGCGGGGAATGAGGAGAACAATCGGGCTACGTAAATAAATTCTCAAGAAGAAGAACCGGAGAAGAATGCGTTTTAGATGCACTCATTGATTTATTACGGTTTGAAATGCGCGTGCTGCATTATAAATTTTGTGGACCAGTAGCTAAACTAGCAGAGCGTATCGAACGCAGAGACGTTGCAATCAGTCCTTTGGACGAGGCCTGTCGACAGCATGATCTAGCTTATGCCGACTCGACTAGCGATCGTCGTCAAGCCAATCGAGTTTTAGCACAATATGCCTTCTCTCGCATTTTAGCCGAGGAAACGGCGTCTGACGTAAAAACAGTCGCTATTATGACAACTTTCTGCATGGTTAGAAAGATAACTTTGGAAAATTTTTTTCGCATATTAAGAATTTAATGAGAAAGTGGACCAAGAAAGATAAAAAATCAAACTGTGGACAAATAAAAAAGGACAAGAAGGAAAAGAAAAAAAGTATAAGAAGAAAATAGACAAAATAATCTCTAAAAATGTATGATAGTCAAAGTATTATAAAATAGCTTGAGAGTCAAGACGCATATAAAATGCACGGACCTCTTCGACAGCGTTTTCCTAGACGTAATTATAATGTGTGCAATTTCGATGACGTGTGGGAGGCTGATTTGATGGACATGAGATCTATAAAAATCTACAACGATGGCTTCAGCTACGTTTTAACTGTTATCGATCTCATCAGAAAATACGCATGGGAAGAACCAGTCAAGGACAAAACTTCGAGAAACGTCACTAATGCTTTTGCGTGTAGTTTGTCGAGAAATAATGGTTGGAAACCAAAATCTCTTCAAACTGATAAAGATAAAGAATTTGTCGGTAGCGTCATGAAGAAAAATTTGTCGAAACACGGAATTGCATGTAGACTGGCATGGAGTCCGAATACACAAGCTGCGATTGTTGAAAGACTTACAAGAACTATAAAAGAGAGAACGTGGAGTTATTTTAATCAAAAAATACTCGAAGGTATGTTGATGTTTTGAAGAAAATCGTAAATGCGTACAATATCACCCAACATTCGGCCACAAAAATGGTACCAGCAACCGTAACAATGTGCAAAGATACCAAATCCCGTGAAAATTTACAAAGTCATATGGCAATTGTGATTTCCAAACCATTAAATATTGCGCCGGTATCTTGGTACGAGCCCGCCGTACAAAAAATGTTTTCGCTAAAGGATATAAGAGTGGTTGACCATTAGAGATATTTGAAATTACACGAATCTCATCGACGCGTCCGCCTGCAGTTTATTATTTAGATGACGTCGCATGCGAGAAAATTGACTGCTTTTTCTTAACCGAAGTATTGTGCAGAGTCCGCAAAACTTTAACTACAGACGTTTTTGAAATTGATGATTTTTGGAAACTAGAGGGAAAGGTTCATCTAAAGAATATTTTATAAAGTGAAAAGGGTACGATGATAAGTTAAATTTCTGGGTTACAGGAATCAATTATCGAATATATAAAAATTTAAAAAATGGAAGATCAGTTTTATATGGTGTTGCCGAACAACAGTAGCATGAATTATTTTGCGGGAAATACCACGACACACTTCATGACTCAACTACCTCAGCAGATACGTCTTCAAGGTTCATCGTCAGTCGCGCTTACGGAGGTTCGAATTTCGCTACATTTCAACATGAATCTTCCAAACAACCGGATTGAACGGTTAAGCTGAATCTCATTACATCCAGGAATTTACAAAGATGTAAACATTATAGTAAGCGAGCTAAATAATTTAAGCTGTATCGAAGATCATTTGGTATTTTGTGTCGATTTCGGTGGTTACGTGGCAGTCTACAGAGTTTTTACAATGATAACTTGCTCTGAATTCAGTCATCAACATCATTTATCCAAGAAAATACGAATAATTTTATGGTTCGAAAGCACGAATAACATTTTTATGTGATAAAGAATCAGCAGTTATTGATAGACCTGCTCATCTCTCTAATGGACTATTGGCCAGTCAAATAAATCTTTTTTTTGCCTGTTTTGCGACTTAACTATAAGCCGACCTTTTCAAAGCGGATTATGATTAGGAGATCATAAGGAACAATAATCCGGTGAGGGAGTATAAAAAGTTATATGGCAACTATTTTTAATTGCCAATTAAATGCTCGGAAAAACAGTTTTTTGGCTGCTACAAAAAACTACTGATTTCACAGAAAAACTTAAATGTAAACTTTGTAGATATTAAAAAGATCTATCGAATACAATTTACAGATTTAAATTTCGTTAATTTGTTTATCTGCAAATCGCAAAAACCGTTTAAAAAGGCCATTTCTACAATTGTTTATCACTCTGTTAAAAATGTCGCTAGGGACTTTATAATTCTTTAAAGTATGGCTCTTGTGGTAGTTAATAAGCAACTCAAATTTTAGCTAAAAATATTTCATAGTTTTGGCATAATTGCAATTATTTATTAGATTTTGGTCATATTTGCGTGATTTTTCCCAAGCCGTGGGACGTCGTACGTCGATGCAATAATGGATTTTGTAAGTCTAACATCTCTACTTTCACGAACAATGAATAACTAAGCGATTTTTTCAAATTTAATTGTTTAAAATCGCAAAATAAAAAAAGTAATTTCTTTTGTTATAAATAAAAGCAATTGCGGCTCAATTATTAATCGTAGATAATCGGCAGTAGGTTCGTTGGAAAGCTGGCATTTTTTCACAAATTCGAAGACGTCTACAAACTCTCTAAGTGCTCTGGAAGCCGAGATAATTTTTTTTTTTTTTTTGTAAAAATCGCTGTGTCTTCAATTATTAATATTAAGAAACGAGACAGGAGCGAAAAAACGAATTAATAGTTGTACTAATCCAAAAAAAATATTTTGTCACATTTATTGCCAAATTACTTTGTTATAAATAATCACGAAGGCGCGGATCAAAAGTGGAGAAGGCTACAGTGTCATGCGCAAAAACTGAACATAGGAACTTCAAATCCGACGCGCTCAAAATTTGTTTTTTGTCTCGGTAACTAATTGACGTTAACCATTCATTTTTTTTATTAATTTGGGTTCGCTCGAGAAAATACTAACATATGGCCTACTCATTTGCCCGAAAACGTTTATTTAACAATACTTATTTAACAATAATTATTTTTATTTAATTTTTCTCTTTTTTTCATAAATAAATAATTAACTACATATAATTTACATATGGTACATATGTACATATTATTAATGGTACATATTATTAATTAATTAAACATATTTTTATATAACTCTGTGTATGTGAGTTTATGTGTGTGTGAGTAGATTTGGATCGATTAAATTGAAAAAAAAGACATTGTATTATCTTTGAAGACAGTCACTTCATAGATAAAGGTAGACGATGAAGTAGTAGCGATCGATCCTAAATTGTTGTTCCAAAGAATATCTTTAAATATTGAAAATAAATCAGACATGCGAAAATTTTTACAATAGGAGCTTGCTTCTTATCCACTCCCACTTTTTGACGAGGGTCGTATGCGGAAAGGACGCAAGTCTTTTTTCTATGATAATTTCACTAAAATCACACACCTAATACGAAATGAGCAGGATTACTATGTAATCGATGGCGGCTTTCTTCTGCATAAAGTTCGTTGGGGGTTACGAATAATTCCATCGAATTTATAGTACAGCACTACGTTAATTACGCTATTAATAATTATAGTAAAAACTGTTCTATAGTTTTCGATGGTTATCCCGACGGACTTACTACAAAAAGTACAAAGGCCGCTGAGAGGTCGCGGAGAGAAAATAAAAATTTGGGCCGTGAAATTGAATTGAATAGACAAAATATTATTTGGATTTCACAGGGCAAATTTTTAAGTAAAGACAAAAATGAAAAAAATTTAATTACATTATTGTGCGAACAGTTCGAAAAAGAAAATTGTACAACTTTAGTCACCGAGGAGGATCCAGATTTTCTCAGACACCACGGCGGAATAATGCAGCCTTACGTGGAGAATGTGGATCGTTGGAGAAGATATAGATTTACTTGTCATAGTAAACAAACACAAACCTTATAACAAACCTTAAAACCCGGCAAAGGAAATATACAGAACAATATTTACGACAGAAATAGCTTTAAACATTCAAAATTATAATATTTGCTCATGTTCATTCACGCTTTCACAGGATATCTACATCTTCCATTTTTAAGCAAGGCAAAAATAAAATTATCAATATTTTATTAAACGATGCGGTCTCCAACAACAGGCTCAACGCATTTAAGATCCCAATGCGACGCCTGAAGCTTTAGCTGCGAGTCTTCATTGTTAAATATAATCAGTATAAATTACAAGAATTCCTGTTTGATCCACGAAGCCACATGGCTCGCAACGCATTAGGTGTTTTCAGTTTGGTGTCCCGCGATTGAGAGAGAGGTGCGAGCCGGCCGCCGCTGCTCGCGCACTATCATGCAATGAATTATACATGTGTGCATCGGTGTCATGCGCTCCGTCTTGTCGTCGCACGCTACATATAATATACATTGATGTACAATATATATGTACATTATCAACAGATATAGTTCGACAGCAGAGAGCCCACGTGCGATGAGATCATCTGTGGCAAAGTCGAACGATCGATCGGTCATTAGTCATGAATATACGTCACAAAGTATAGAGTGCACTGTGCGGATTCTAAAGTGCGTCATAAGAGACTGTACACAAAAGTTACGTTCTTTCTCTATATCTCACGTCCTCTCTCTCTCTCTCTTTCTCTATATCTCACGTCCTCTCTCTCTCTCTCTCTCTCTTTCTTTCTCTATATCTCACGTCCTCTCTCTCTCTCTCTCTTTCTCTATATCTCACGTCCTCTCTCTCTCTTTCTTTCTCTATATCTCACGTCCTCTCTCTCTCTTTCTCTATAACTCACGTCCTCTCTCTCTCTTTCTCTATATCTGACGACCTCTCTCTCTCTCTATATATATATATATCTCACGCCCTCTCTCTCTTTCTTTCTCTCCCTCTCTCGCTCTCTCTTTTTCTCTCTCCCTCTCTCGCTCTCTCTCTCTTTCTCCTTCTCCCTCTCTCTGTCTCTCTCTTGCTCTAGAAGATGCGTGCGTGAGCATGTGTATATACACCCATGCATACATGCACATACACAAATCGCAAAATTTAAAAAATGCAAAGACAAACTTTTATGTATGTGTGTGCGTGTATACGTGTGTGTCTATGTGAATTATGCTGATGTATCATTATGTCGCCCCGCGTTATGGTTGCCGGCTTAACTTTCTTAACCTTGTCCTCAGCTGGAGCCTGTGGCCGAGATCAAGTTTGTTGTGATGGCCCATGACGCGGGGTATACTACTGAGAGCACCGTTGAAGTTACGGTTTTTCCATTTGTTTCAAGCCATGTCACGTGATTAGACACTGCGCGTGGGTGTTGTCCGCTCGCTGCATAGTACAGAGACAGGCTATACACAAAAGTTGTAAAAACTATAATAAACCCTTGAATCTCAACATTTTTTATGTAGGTACACTTGTCATGGTGCAGAGAGCCTATATACAAAAGTTATAAATTACACCATAAAAACCCCATAAGACCATATATTCATGAAGCATGTACCATTGGCTTTCAAAATCCAATGAAACATCGAAAACTCCATAAAAATCCCATGAATCTGTAAGTTTTCTATGTAGGTGCATTTTCCATGATACAGAGAGACTATGTACCGTCGGGTCACAGCAAGAAGATACCAACTCGGGAAACTAAGCAGGAAGGTACCATCTCAGAGAAATAGGCCAGAAGGTGCCATCTCGCAAAATACAGCAAAAACGTACCATCCCGGAAAAAGAGGTAAGAAGGTACTCTTAATTCATACATGCAAGTCAAATAATAAAGTTTTTATTCTAGGAAACGAATAATTATTCTAATATACAGTATTTAAGTACATATAACGAATAACATATATAGTATTGTATATATGATATTGGAAAAGAAACAAAATAAAAAATTGATTTGGAAAATGGTAGAAAATTTTACACATTTTATTTTATTAAGTTATTATATGAATCAATCCATGTTTTATTAGATCTTGTAGATCTTTTTTTTTGCTATCGTCAAGCGGTAATTTTTTTTATAACTTTATATTAGAAGTGGTTCTTGTACATCCATTTCTAAGCTATTGATATCGTTCTTGCAGCTGTATATAAATTCAATTTTTTTGGTCGGGTAAACTTACCGGAAAAATTTTCACTTTTCTCCAAAATTTTTTGTTTGTAAATAATCAAAAATTTCACTTTGTTTTATTACTTTAACAATAGATTTTAGCTCTGCAGTTTGCGCTCTTCACATTATGTCATACACTGATTTTGCATAAAAATAGATTGAGGTTTAGCTGCACTTACAATTGTGGTGTGACGTTCAGATGAACGTCACTGCTGTTTCCACTTTTGCCTTTTTTAGCCTGGAGTAATCCAAGAGCTAAGCACGGCCAAGTCCACCGAATGTTTTATATTTTTAAATTAATTGAAATCATATACTCAACAAACTACGAGTTGCCGCCTCTGTACATTTATACGAGAGTGAACCCATGTAGTTGTTGGGAATTGGGATGGTTTAGGGAAAAAGATGGGTTGAAAGAAAAGTAATAGAGATATTTTTTCTTAATAAAAGTTTCTTACGTTTATTGGGCTGTAGATGATGCTCGGAACTGCTGGTCCACTCTGATGGCGTTGAGGGACTGACTAACGGCGGAGAGATGAGGGACAAGCTAAACTCGGTTCTATCCCTCTTCTTTCCCTCGTTAGACGCAATTCGGGGGTACAATGTGTTGGGCACAGTTGAATGGTTAAGACGGCGTGGGCGATAAAGATAAGGGTGGGTCTAAGGCCCTTAGACGCAGCTAATTGGCTGGGTGAACGATGCAAGCATCCCCCAGTTGCGGAGCTATGGTTTTCGTTTTTCCAGAGAGATGACGTTAGCTGTGTCATTTCCGTGCTTATTTTGTTAAAATTTGTTGTCTCTTACACAGGCACACAAAAAATAAAAAGTGGTCTGTTCCAGAAGACACATCATCATATCCTTATAAATTTAGATGCGC
>JAYJLV010098076.1:0-12343 GCA_036873485.1 Torymus texanus | reverse complement strand
TGTATAGAACATTGATTGGGAAAAAGTTTGCATTTTTTCTCTAGAATGTGCCAGTATTTATTTTATGACCCTTTTTGGAAGTCTCTGATTTGCTGATTTAAGAGCAGCCTTCATCGAAGAATACTGAGAGTGTGCCTTAAAATTTTTTGCTCACCAAATTTTTTTTTTAAATTCTGCTCTTCGAAACCTTCAAAATGCTTTTTTAACAAAAGTTGTCAAGCGAATTGAAAAAGAAAATGATTTTTTTAATACCAAGAAAAACTAATACTTAGCATTTTTGGTCATATGGTTGATTTACAGACATGACATTATTCATACATCTTCTGTAATGGATCAAATAACTTAATTTTGTTAGGACATCGAACAAAACATAAAATTTATTTTTCAATAATATTTGGCTTGTACAATAAGCCTTATGAGGTTATCAATTATTACCTTCTGGTATTTTAAATTTTTTTAACATTCGATAAAAGGCCCTCTCTTTAACGCATTTCATACCTTCTTAAAACTTGTAGATTCTAGTGCAAAAACTGCATATGTTATTAGGTTTCTACATTCTCTTTATGTGGTTTTATCAGATCTTTTTAACGGGGTAATTGTCAAATGTAGTTTTAAGAAATGTTGTTCTTTTTTTGCTAGAAGCAATATTTACTAACACAAATGCGAAAAACGGCAGATAAGGTCAAAAATGGACTGAAGAGAGAGAGAGAGAGAGAGAGAGAGAGAGAGAGAGAGAGACGCAGTGAGGGCCGAAGTCAACCGCGCCAGCAGGCGTGCCGGCTTTGGCTCTATCTCGCTAGCCCTACAGTGCCCACGGCCCACGCAGTACACTTCTTTAATTTTGAACGGAACAGAACTTCTATTTAATTTCAACGTTAATTTAAATAAAAAATGAATGTGTGAAAATGATTCTAAAATGTATGTAAGTCTGTACGTTCGTATGTAATTGAGTTTCCAGATTAAATCTCTGAAAATTTGACGAATCTGGTCGTTTCTTTTTAAATATTCTATATATGAGAATATAAAAGGATTATTCTAATTATTATTGTGCTTTATTATTTTTATATTTTTGTAAAAATAATATTTTTTAGTGTACTAGCAAAAAATATATCGTTATTTTGCTCTCACACGACAGGATTAGCTTTAACACGAAAATGATAAATACAAAAATTTTAGGTGAAATTTAAACACAACTTATTTCTATCAAACATTTTGTTGTAAAATTAACTCTACACAAGTTAAATCCGTAAACGCGATTTTATATATTTATAATTGATAAAAATACTCAATTTTTCGCTCTTATCAGGATTTGATTTTACATAAAATTGATAAAAACGAATACATAAAAACGAATTTTTTACATGCGACGAGCGAAGCGAGACACGCAGGGGGCACAGCGCCCTTAGTATTTTTATCTGAATCTAATTTTAAAAACGATCTTTCCATATTATTGAGATCTAGACATTTTGACGTTATTTTGGGGTGTGGGTGGGGAGCGGCGGAAAGCGGAGGGGAGCGGATGGGGAGCAGCTAGGTCGTAAGACAAAGTGCTTACAACACACAAACGCACGCATGCACGGACACACAGACACGTGTATAATTGAGTTTAATTTGCTAATTAAACTCAATCGAAATAAAAATTTATTCAGGTCAATTAAAATCAATTAATCTATCGTAGATATCAGTACATTAAAATACATTAAAAATAAAATTTATGAATTCCATTCAAGTCAATAGGATATCTATGGTAAATTTGTTAATTAAACACAATTGACTTTAAAGTTTATTTAAGTCAATTAAAATGAATTGATCTATCGTAAGTTTCAGTACATTAAAATACATTAAAGATAAAATTTATTCAAATCCATTCAAGTCAATTCGATATTTATGGTACACTTGCTAATTAAACTCAAGTGACGTTAAAATTTTTTGAAATCCATTTAAGTCAATTAGATATTTATGGTAAATTTATCAATGCACATCAATTAAGGTCGAAATTCATTGAAATAAATTGAACTACATTGAAATGAATAAGTAAATTGATGATTAAAATCAATTGAAAAATATAGTCTATTGAAAGACAATTAAAATCAATTCAATTTCTATAAATTTGAATTGATTTCAATGGACTATTTTTAGCAGGGCTTTGTCATTAGCTAAACTGTTTTATAAAAATAATTAAATATATTTTAAGTGATGTAAACTTCGTTTATTACTACTGGTATCAATAAATAAATAAATTAATTAATTAATTATGTAATTTATTAATTTATTTATTTGAAAATTATAAGGACATAAAAAATAAATACATTACTTAATAATAAGTATTAAGATAATAATTTAAAATATTTTGAAAATAATTTAAATATATGTAAACTAAACACATGTTACAGTGGCTTTATAACTCTTCGTCGTCAGATCTACATCGGTAACCAAATCAGTTTCATCTGTTTCTTCGTCGTCAGATCCTGCATCGGTAACCAAATCAGTTTCATCTGCTACTTCATTTTTTTCCTCGTCATATATCTTCTCACCTTCTTCCATATTATTCTCTTCCTTGCTTTCCTCTTCTATTTCTTCGTTTGCTTTCTTATTTTACTCGTACTTGGACCGTAGAGATCGTGAATATCATATATATTTTGGCCTTCTGTTTTATCATTTGGTCTTCTCTTACTGGTGGTATTTCGCTGATCGGATTTTTCAGCACTTTTAACATCTTCAGGTGCTTTATCCGTTTTACCTGATGTTCGTTGTTTTTTTTAAAAAAGGTTTTTAATTGTGTGTATATTTATAAAAAATATGAAAAGAAATGTTTTTTATTTGATTTTTCTTTATTAGTAGCAAGCTTCTTTCCATGGTTATATTTTAATTTGGAAGCCTCTATTACGTAGTCCACCTCACTTTTTTTGTTATTGACCATCCAATGGGTTTTTAGCCAAAACTCGTAGAAGTCTACAATTTACCATAAATATAATGTTAATATAAAACCTGATAAATTTGATAGTAATATTTAATAATAAAAATCTATTGTTGTATACCTTCAATAGCTCCCATCTCTGTGGGATCCAATGCCACATACGAATATTTATCAGTCGACGTAGATGATTTTCTATTGCTGCGACGGGCAGTTGCCGTTCTATTCATTAGAGTAGCATCATCGAATAATGCCAAGAGGATTTCCAAGAAAAACTGCAGATCTGGAAGATGTAACCATTATTCTGTTATACTGCGGTGACTTTAGTCGTACGCCTCGACCAATATAAAACTGGAAAGGTAGTGTTATAATAGTTTTATAACATTTCTAAACAAAATTTTTTTAATATTTTACCATGTCGTCACTTGATCGGTAAAACCCTATTGGTGGGTAATTGTCCAGAGTAACAATTTCTGCATTGGTTATCTTCGACTGCAGCTACGTATTAACAACTAAAATATAATAGTATAGTTATTAATGTATTTCAATTTATAACCATTAACCAATAAATGACCATCACTGAAGCAGTGCAATAAATATAAAATAGCTGTTAGATATAAAACAATACTTCAAACTACGACACTAGAATAAGATTAAATAAATAAGTATTTGTAAAATAATATTTTAAACAATAACTGAACAATACATTCAAAATGAAAAATGTTTGATGTCTGTTTTACTTTGAAGTCTTGTTCCATTAACAATACTTTCATGAGTTCAATAGGTTTATGCGAAATTATGTATAATATAATTATAGGATTATAAATATAAATTATAAAAACATGGAAAACGTAATCTTAAATTTGTATAATTTCCTTTAGACTTTCTTAAACTGTTATTATATTAAATTTGTAAATATTGTGAGGCTTTAACGTGTTCATCTCCTTAAGTATATGTTATTAGTATTATACTCAATTAATGATTTCGATAATTCCATGTTTTTATAAATTAATTAAGCGTTTTATGATATATACAAGTAGATTAATCATATTTAATAATTAATCAGCAGTCCAAAGCATTGTTTTTAAGTTCAAGCAATAACAGATGTAGCTATTAATAATGAATATTACGCGATATAAAAATAACTCAAATTATCACGTAATATCAAACAATTTATTTAACATTATTTTATACCTTAAGTTTAATTTGAGTCAATGTGCGAAATAGTATAATAGTATATGTGCATGAAATAGCGCAGTATACGAGACATTTGAATCTTAATTTATAATCTGTATAAGTTATTCATATAATTATTGTAACAAATAGTTGAATAACCTTTTTATTACAATAATAAAACTTTTATGAAATGAACTGTTAAATGAAGGAAAGTTATATGCTTATGATCCATTTAAAATAACCAAATCACTCCACTGATTACCCAAATGATAATTCTATTTGTGATCTTACGATAATTTAATATTGCTTATTAAGATTGCAAACTTTCAACAATATTATTAACATGCACTATAAAAAGTACTATTATTATTTATATACATATATTACTGCAAACTCAAACCAATCATTACAAAGTTTTATACTTCTTATATCCAATAAATGTTTATAGTTGTTGGAACTTTTAGATATATTAGGTATACGAATAGTTAATATATACATTTTCGTTCGCCATGTAGGTATGGTCATAAAATGTTGACGAAGGACTGAAGCTGTAACTGAATATTTTATAGGTTAATAGTTTTTCTCTTTCTCTCACTGCCATTTTACGTATTATCTAAACAGTATCATTGATAGAGATACGACTAACATGTTGTAATTCAACGTTTTCCACTCTTATAAAAAATGAGATCAGTTTTGATTCAAATAACTATTTAATTAGACGATTTTATTAATAATTTATAGATTTTTAAGAATAAAATATAGAAATACTTTTACACTTATAACAATACACTTTTTCATTGTATACGTATACATAATATTAATGAGCTTTACCTTCTTTTTCTCTCATTTTGTATAGCATTTCCAACTGCAATTGCACATTGAGTTCTTGACTCTGTTCTAAACGACATTGTGCTTTCCTTTTAGTTTATAAATATTGTAACGTTGTACTTGCTTGAACACCTCGAGGAGTTGTACCTTAGCTGGACAATCCTCAACAAGTACTTTTCGCTACTATTTTCTCCGTCTACTCACTAAACGGAGCCACGCCACGGCTTGCGACTCGTATCTCGTTTGAGGAGTAGCAACGTGAAAGCAACAATCAACACCGGCCTAACAACTCCGACACAACAATACCAGCACCGCAGGCCTTAGAATCTTCTTCAATCAGGCTGAAAATAAACTAGACACACACACAAGGCTTATGCACTCGCCAATAATACTATACAATATACAATATCTGATAACTGAGAATTTATTTGAAAATAAAATATTAAATAAAATTCGTTATTACAAAATTGTAACTGTTCCGCACTGGGCCTAACTAACTTCAACCACATGTACCGCAGGCGCCTAGTACCTCTAACCTGAAAGCATAAAACCTCGACTTCTCGAAACACGACCCTGAAAATCCTCCAACAACCTCGACACACGCTGTAAAGAATATACGCTTTCCACACACGCAACTCACTCTTACTCGCTACACTCTGTATTACTGTAGAGGTATTCTTTCGTTTGATGCGATCCGGTCGACGGTTCAGTTACTTCTCCTTCTGAATCGGTTGACGGTCTAGCGATGATTCTCACAATTTCTCGTCATTCGCCAACGTCACTCCTCTCAAATCCAACTTTTCGGCAATATTGGAGGGATGATCTGCGCGACGATTGGGCCTGCCCTTACCATCATGCCCATTACCGTTAAATCCGCATGATTTGCGTATAATTAGAACAGCAATAGGCCTGATTAGGAGCATGCGCGACCACTCTAATTATCGCTGTCAAATTTCCCTCTCAACACTTCTCGTTTTCTCTCTCACTCTCGTATAATTTAGATGTACACTCTCTCTCTCTTTGTCTTATGGTTCATTGTTATGGTCGCGCGTTCTCTCTTACTCTCATATAGCCTGGCTTTTATTGTCGGTGCGCTCTCTCTCTCACTTCTGTAGACTAGCGCGTATACAATCAACGCGTCCCTCTCCTCTTGCCCTGTGCGCCGATAGTTGCGCGGCGTATATCTCATGCCGTCTGCCGTCAGCTGCTAGATCTCTCTCTCTCTCTCTCTATACCTCAGCACATAATACAACTTGCTCTCCCTTTCTTAGCGCCTCTTATCTGCAGGATCTTCAATCGGACGGTACGTGAAGCGCTCTTCCCGTGTGATTGGAAGAAGTCAATCGTAATCACCTTGAGTAAAGTAAATTCTCCCTCGTGTCTTAGTGATTTTCGACCAATACCTCTCTTAAGCTTCCTGTCTAAAGCTCTCGAATGGCTAGCTCAACGTCAACTCTCAGCTTACCTTGAATCTTATCTCTACCTACGTAGATCCGCTCCAGACTGGTTTTCGCTCGGGACATAGCACGCAGTCATGCTTACTTAAGCTGACTGATGACATCAGACTTGGAATAGAAAATCAAGAGGTCACCCTTCTACTTCTTTTTGACTTTAGTAAGGCCTTTGATTCAGTCTGTTCCGTCAGACTTCTTAAAAAGTTGCTTGACTACGGTCTCTCCAAATTGGCCATCCGTTGGATAGCATCGGATGACATCGGCAACAGTTCCACCTTTTTAAAGCTCAATACAGGAGTCCCACAGGGATCTGTGCTAGGCCTTCTACTCTTTTCAATCTATGTTAACGACATAGCTCTTTGCCTAGATCATGGTGTCTCTCAGCTCATGTATGCGGACGATCTCCAAATTTATATTCGCTGCTCACTAGTGGAGCTAGATCGCGCTTCCGATTTTCTGAGTGCTAACGCCAACCGCATCATGAGCTGGGCTGCTCTAAACCACCTTAGATTAAACGTTGGCAAAACGAAAGCTATAGTCGTAGGCTCGTCATACTACATCAATAGATTAGCGGCAGCGGGTAGAAGCTACATAGAAATAGGCGATGAGCGGATCGGTTTCGAGTCCTCGCTACGGATCCTAGAAGTAATATTGGATTCCAAGCTATCCTGGAAAGATCACATTGCACAGACGTGTCGGAGAGTGCGCTCCCTCATGTATAGGCTCTATTACTTCAGAAAAAGCACGAATTTCAGGCTACGTAAGCACCTAATATCAATGCTTCTCTTTCCTATTATCGACTACTGTTGTCTTGCATACTGTAACCTGACCATGGATATAGAGGATAAACTCCAAAAGCTCGTTAACGCTGGCATTCGTTATATCTATGGTGTGAGAAGAAGTGAACACATCACACCCTACAGGCTCGAATTGGGATGGCTAACGACGTCTGCGCGCAGGAAATATTTTTCAGCAAACCTACTGCACAGGATTTTCAATACGGCTACTCCATCATACCTTTTAGCATTCTTCAACTTCCGTTTTACTACACGTCCAGCTAGGGGCAATGTGGCAGCCGTAGACATGCCTTAGCCTAGCTGTGAAACTGAGACTATAAAAAGATCATTTCACATTAGTTCTGCATATTTGTGGAATTCACTACCATCTCACCTTCGGGATATCACCTTCATCCTTCATTTCAAATCACAAGTTCATCATTATCTCACTGTATCAACTAAATATAATCATTTTCCGTCTAAGCGATAAACTGTACTTTACATTCACACTTACTTGCTTAAAACTTGTTAACCTATATATATTTGTATATTACTCCTTTATTGTTAATTGTACAACACAATGTACAGAAATAAATCATTATCTTATATTATCTTATCTCTCTCACGCTCTCTCTCTCTTTCTCTCTCTCCATCTCTCCACGTTGCTCACGCGACCGCGCTCTACGTCGCGCGGTACTCCGGTGCGCGGCCCCCCTCCTCAATACTCGCTCTCTCTCTTGCGTCTCAACCCCGTGGGCGCGTATGCCAGTGCGTGGCTATAGCAGCTTCCTCGGCGACGACGTCAGCAAGATGATGGCGCTCATGACAATACGTGTGTGTACTGTGTCATCGCCGAGGTGATCCTGTGACTCCGTCACAATATTGTTTTTGTATTCTTTCATTCCTTTTTTTAGCATTTCGACTTCTGGTTTTAAACTATCCATTTTCTTCAAAGATGCAGATGAGTTGTGAACTGCAACTACCGACTTTACCTGAAATAAAATAAACTATAAACAAATTTTTCAAAGAATTACAAACAATTTTATAATCATTTAACTATATTCACAATTGGTTTTGTAGATTTGACATTTTCTGTTATATCTTTCAATTGTTTCTTCCCTATGATCTTATGCACTTTTTCTATATTAGATTGATTGTTTTCTTTAACGTGGACTACTGATTTTGTCTAAAATAAAGTAAAGCACTTTAAACAAATTTTATTTCAAACAAATTTTATAATATTATTCATAAACTTACATTAAGTTTGCTAGAATTGTTTTTTGCTGTATTACTATTCAATGGTTCACTAGTGTTTTCTTTATTAAGTTCTTCAGCATTATAATCGATTTGATCATTAATATTTTCTTGAACTGCTACTGTTGACTAATTGAAATAAAATAAAGTAATTAAAAAAAAAATTGCAATGAGTGTACATTATATTATAGAAATTTAAGGTGTGTTGCTGCGTCTTTTAATGGCTCCTCATTGTTTTTACCAACTTCTTTCGCATTAATACCTGGATCAATATTTCTTTTAATGGCTGTCTTGTGCAGATTCTCTTTCCCATCTGCATTGCCTAATGTTATATTACTGCAGGGTGATTCTGACACACTTCTGATTTGATGCTGCACCTGTTCGTCATCCAAGACAGTAGCTTTGTTATCATCATCGCTTCCGACAGTATTATCGTTTTCATGAGAATTATCAGAGCAGCTGAACAAAATTTCAGACAATAATGATTGTTTCATACTTAATATAGCTCCATACTTTGGTAATATTTTATTCTAAAAAATAAAATTAGTATATAAAACAATATTAAAATTGCTTATAAATTAAGAATAGTTATTTTCGATACAAGTGCGAAAAAGTTATTTTATCCTCGTGTGGACGTTTGCCACACGAGGATAAAATCATTTTCTCACTCGCTTATCGAACCCTATTTTTTTACACGACGTGTGAGAAGCTCATGGCTGGCGCGCTGCTCTGCTTGATGAGTTACTACGGCTCAGCGACGAGGTCGACGCGCGCACTGTTCAAGCGCGTAACTCCTTCCTGCACAGACATCTATCAGACGCACTTGATGATAACAAGAACATATGGAAGGAAATGCGCAACCTCGGCTTCTTGCCAAAGCGGAAAGAGGAAGACCGTGATGGCCTCTCACCGGGGGAGTTAAACGCTCACTTTATTGGGATCTTTGTGTCCCTCCTTGAAAATATAGAGGAGGCAATGGGCGCAATACTGTCTGCGAGTGAGGATGGCTTTTCTTTCAAACCGACTACTCGAACTGATGTAGTCATTGCCATTTCTCACTTCTCCTCGCAGACTAGGAGGCCAGACATTATTCTCCAAAAGATGATCGCGAAAGCTCTTCCGGTTATCGGAGGCTATCTGGACAAAATATTTAACACCTCTTTCGCTCAGGGAGTTTTTCCAGGCTCTTGGAAGCGGAAGCAGATTATCGCTCTGAAGAAAAATGTAACTGCAACTACATCATCGGTTTTTCGTCCGATAGCGCTACTCTGCTTGCTCTCTAAGGTGCTTGAAAAAATTGCACGCGACCAAATCATGGAGTATCTTCTAAAAATAGTTTACTTGATCCCTTCCAGGACGAATTTCGTAAGCACCACAGCACTCAAACGTCACTTCTCAAGCTGACCTAGGACATTCGCATGGCTACCGACAACAGAAAACTGACGATACTGCTACTTTTTGTTTCAGTAAGGCCTTTGATAAGATTTCTCCGACGAAACTGATACGTAAGCTTTGTCAGCAGGGATTTTCCAGGTTGGCACTCCTGTGACTAAAATCATACTTACAGATCGTACCCAAATGATCATTTCAAAGAAATGCGGAAATTCTGATTGGTTAGAAACTAATCTGGGAGTCCCACAGGGGTCCGTTCTGGGTCCCCTGCTATTCTGCTTTTACGTAAATGACCTACACGTGACATACTGGACGGAAATTATATTAAACACTTATTCTACGCGGATGACCTCCAAATTTATCTACATATCACCAAGGACGAAATTATAAACGGTATAGCTCAACTATCCAAGGCAGCGCAAACGGTGGCTGAATGGGCTTAGAACACTGGCCTGCAACTCAATCCCGGTAAGGCCAACGCGATTATTTTTGGATCACGAATAGGTGTGAATTATATAAACGCGATGGAATTGTAAGGCATTGGCTTGCAGGCAGGAGAACTCATCCCGTTTACTAACGAAGTTGTGAGTCTCGGTGTTACACTCGACAGCAAATTAACTTGGGAACCGATCGATCAGCTCACAAAAATTCAATAAGGCCCTTTATAGCTTGCGGTTCATTAGGGCATGTACCACCGAGACACTCCGCAAAAGGTTAGTTGAGTCCTTAGTGCAGACACACCTAGATTACTGCACGGTGGTATACTTAGACGCGTCAGACGAACAGCGAGACAGAGTGCAGCGATTGAGCAATATATGTGTGAGGTTACTGGGGCTAGGAAAGATGACCACATCAACCCCTACAGGAAAGGCCTGGGCTGGCTTCGTACAGACACGTGCAGATTATACTTTGCAACACTACTAATGTACAAAAGTTTACGGTTGCGCGAGCCGAGTTATCTAGCTGATTATTTTTACGGAGCACAAGCCTAGGGCTACGAGCAGGAGTATGCAGCCCGAACTTAAAATCCCCGTCCTGAACTACAAAACAGATGATAGGGCAATTAAGGCGCAATGTGCCCATCTCTGGAACTCTGTTCCTCCCCACCTACGACACCTACCATCATATTCATCTTTCAGAAGGGTGGTGCGTCGATACCTGCTCGACCGCGAACTCTAGCCTTCCTGCTGGTCGGGTTTTTAGGAGCCGTCAGCATTGGGATCCGAATTATACTAACCCAACCAACTCTGACGCAACCATCTGGCTCTGAATAGTACTATTACATTAAGTAAAATAATCTGTGATATTAGAATAGGTAATGAAAACTGTGATATTAGAATAGGTAATAAAACTGTGATATTAGAATAGGTAATGTAAACTGTGATATTAGAATAGGTAATGAAAACTGTGATATTAGATAATTGTAAATCTTTCTCTGATAGCTAGGGTTCGTGTAATCAATAAATAAATATATTATATAAGACGGGTTCCAATGACATATAATAGTACTTAACGCAAAGTTCGATTTTTAATTCTAATTTGACTTTTGTTCGCGCGCGAGAGCTGCTCAGTAACAAAGAAAATTGTTATTGTTAAATTGAGCGGGGCATGCTCGCGATGCGAGGCTGAACGGCATCGACGTATTATTTGGAGGAACTGCGGTCTTAAAATAAAGCTGCAAAGTTGACACAAATCTTGGTTGTTTATTGGACAAAAAACAGAATAAAAAAATTTCATCTTATATTCAACCATTTACAAATTAATTATCGAGGTTTTGATTTCCGTGTATTTATAATGGTGTTCAGGGTGTGAAAAAGGAAAAAGAAGAGCACGTGTTACAAAAAGAAAAAGGAATAACCTTGTAGCATGAATTCTAAGAAGCCGCGGTGCGGGTGAAAGCCTTGGCGCAAATTTTTGAAGATTCGGACCGCAAAAATCCGCCCGCCTCATTGCATTACTGCAATGAAGTGACATATCAAGCAATGAAAGAGAAAAAACAAGGGGGGGAGCAACGGCTGTTCGGTGAGTTTGTGAGAGAAATAGATACAAAGAAAGCGTGAGTGTGTGTGTAGTGGAGTGACGTGTTGTATCTTCATGTGATGAGTCTTCTTTGGAGACGCCGCCCGCCATGGCGAGTCGCTTTAAACCCATGATGTTGGTGGAAGCTGGTGGGGCGTGGACAGTATCAATCGGTGTTAGAGGCGGAAGGCTCCAGTGGGAGGCGCACGACCTTGACTAGCGGTCGTTGTAGCGTCGTGGTGGCTGTGCGAAGCGTCAGCACCCTCGTAAGCCCATCCTAGCCTGAATGGCAGGGCTCAACGCGAGCTAAAGGCCATTTGATTGGCGGTAGAAGTTCGTCCATCAGGAGTACTTATTTTACGTTTATTTTACGTTTAAACTTCCCTCCTAAAAATAATCGATTGCAATCGATACGAAAAAAATTTAATCGTCTATGAGTCTAATTTGTCATCTAAATTTTTACATTTGAATTCAATAAAATGTAAGTAATGATAATTGAGTAAGGCTCGATTAAAAAGTATAGAAAAGAT
>JAYJLV010098065.1:0-12345 GCA_036873485.1 Torymus texanus | reverse complement strand
AGCTTTCATTATATTTCTACACCCAAAAACTTATCCCAAAGTTTGAGTCAAATCCAGGACCCGAAGGTAGTGCACTCCTGGTAAGTTAATTTTTTTTTCGATGTTTTATAGTGTATTTTATAGTGTATCAAAAATTAGTTTATAATTTGCTCATTTTAAAAATATTGCTTTTCGTGAAGTCAGTATCATTCCTAAAGCTCAAATTTTAGGATTCAATTTTTTGTTCAAAAGGCTGAAGCCCTTCTCATAAATAAATAAATATAGTGTCCTTAATTATTTTTTCATTTTGTACTGTACTTGAATGTTTCTTTAAGAGTTTTTTACATACATAAAAATCTTGCAGAAGCATATAAAAGGTTTTTACTGAAGGTCGAATCACCTCGAGTTTGTAAGATCATCGATCTTAAACTATTGTCGTATTTGTTAAAATTGAAAATACAGGTATATTATCATATGTATGCTAAAATGTACTTAGATATTTTATATAGATCTATTTTTTTAGAGAAATATCTTGCTGTTATTAATTTCGTAAATAGAAACCAAAATTACCCGCGTAGAAAAATACAAATTGATGCTCGTACAGAATTTGATTGTATCAGGAATTCTTGCAATCATGTATAACTAACAAGAAGATACAATTAATCTAAACTGTAGTAGAAAATTATTTTCAAGTTTTCAAACGATCAATCAACCATTAAAAATTAACTTATCTATCCTTTCATGTGGACGTAGCCCTTCAAAGTAGAATTTTATTATTTTTATGACAATATAATTAATAGCAAACATCGGGTAGTTGAAAGACTGCCTGCAGCGACATACTTTGGTGGAACAGCTGCTGTTGCCATTGCTGTTATTTTCACCTCAGCCGTGGGAAAAGTGCGTGTCTAAGCGTATACGCGGGCAATTTCAGTACATAAATTTTGTTGCGAGAAGAGTGGAATGTTTACTACACTGCATTCGCGTGAGCCAGTACATTTTCGATTGTTTCGTCTCTCGCGCGGAGATGCAATGGTATATAATACACGTAGCAGCGAGAGGCGCATTACTTTAAATTGCGAGCAAAGCGTCCGTAATATGGTCATTTTCGACGCGCCAAGCGTGTTTCCTTATGGCGTAAGTGGAAGCGATAATCTTCCCGGGGTTTTTTTACTGTAATCTTTTTTATAATAAAGCGGATTATTTCGTGACCAAGGAACGTTAATGGACGTTATACCAAGGAGCGGTTGTCTATTATATAAAGTGCGAAGTTTACGAAGATACGTTAAAAATATTTGTGATACGGGAGAAAAAGGTGTCAACCGCATAGTTTTGACGGTCGTTATAAAACATATATTTGCTGTTGCATATTTTTATTCTATAATTAGCACCTCTACACTCTTGTGCTCTTGGCGTCATTATAATGAGGAAAATATTTTTCGATTTTTTCGTAGAACTATTATAAATTTTGTGCAATTTCAAGTAATTAGTGAAAATATTTGTTACAATTAACAAAATACTACGTTTTTATATGCGATGTACTCATCAAAATTTTGTTTTCTCCCCTTGATTACTGAACCAGACTATAATCAAGGCAATGCACATGTATATACATACATAAGTTTTAGTTAAGCATAAAAGGTGACGCTTGGTGCTATCCTGGTTGGTATTTATTTCTTTATACGAAAATAACTTGGCTGTGCTCAGATTGCATAAGAAGCCCCCGTACGCTTCATTGCCGATGCGAATGGTGCATCTGTAATTACGGTCGAAAAAACGTCGGTGAACCAGTATATTCCATCTCTCAGTAATTGCACAGACGTGTAATATTTGCTTCGACAAATACGCTTTGGGCTTGAATTTTTTTTTTGCTTGCGAAGCTAGCAATGAAATAGCAGTTTAAATTGATTGAACTTTACTGCTGAATGTTATTGGTATTGCGTAAAGTTATAGAGTAAATCGAAGATAGTTCTTTATCTTTTAAAAAAAACTGACAGTAAGTTAATTTAAAATATTTTGCAGAATCATATTATATTCTGTTAATGATATTTAAGTGATAGGAGGTAGTTCTATTTTGAGATTCATATTAAACAGAGTAATTTTTTATGAGAGTAAGTTGATTATAGTATTAGCTCCCCGTCATTATATCAATAATGATACGTAATTGAATCAGGATTCATTAAAACAAAATAGCTTAATAGGCGATTGTTCTTGGTCATCCACATTTCGGTATTGTTTATATTATAAATCTTTATTACAATCTAAATAAATATTTTCGAGCAATATTGTGTCCTAAGAAGGCTTCATAAGGAGTTACATAATCTTCTCAGAATGACTGACCTACTTTATCAAACGATTACAATTATTTAATTAATTTCACTATTGATAATCTTTCATTCAGCGTAACATCAAAACTCGAACAAAGACATCTGTTATGCTGCTTCCATCTGTAGATAAGAAACTTTAAAGGCTTTTGACATCTCGGATACACCCATAGACAAAAATCACAATAGACGGTGTTATGGGCAGCGATGATTTCCATTCGCGTGCTATCTCTAATTCTTTTTCATCGTCAAAGCACCGCTACGAGCAATAAACAATCGGCTACAAAATACGTACACGAAATCAGGGAAGAGCTGCGTATACGTGTCGTCGCAGCTGCGCTTTCGTAAGACCAATGTCGGAATTCACTGCAATCTCTTACGCGCACGCGTGCGTTGTTGTCAGTGCGCGCACGGAGAAAACGACGAGAGGAAAAAATGACGAAGGAGGATGGCTTTAAGGTGATCGGTTATCTATGCTAATAGACGAACAAAGGAGTTGTAAAGAATACGCAAGCGCGCGCTTTCAATGTTCGCTTTACTTGGTTGTTTTATGTTTATGGGCAGTGTGAGGGTCCATTGCATTGCGAGTTTCTACTATGTATTGTTTTTTCTCGAAATTAAGGGGGTTCAGTGATTCATACATCTTATGTTATAAGTTTTTAACATTAATGTTTATTTTCTAGAATTCCATAATTTAAATAAAATACATCTTGAATATCGTAAAGAGGATAAAGACTTTACTCTATTTTCTTAAACGTATGAGGAAAAAAATATACACTGAATGTTATTTAACGTTATCTTATCTTTATAAGTAAATAAACAATAAGATTTGTCCCTATTATTAAAGCGGAAGCTACAAAAAGAGAAATTAAGATATTTATATTGATTTCAAGCGATTTCGTTCCCTACATCAAAATAATTTAATTTTTAATCAGAAATATCATCATTTCCCTTTACAGGTGATATAATTTACCTCTAATGAATTTACTATGTAAATATTTCTCGTTAAATAAATAAATATACGTGTTAGTTTTCACATTGACTTGAACGTTCGAGTCAACGATTTTTATTTTGTCTGCAGTATTTATGTCTCTAAATCAACTAAAGCATCAATTATAATTCTCCTCACTGCGCCATCTTCATAGCAATGTGATGCAACACTAAACCTATCAGATCGAATTATCAGCTACAACAAAACTTGTTTTTTTTTTCTCTCTCTCCCATCATCAATAGATAAAGCTGCAGTCATTCATAAAGGTGTCGCTCATTAAAAAATCTGTTCAACAAACAAAAGCAGACTTGTTATAGACGCGTACGAAGGAGTTAAGATGAAAATCGGTATGGATCAACTTACATTATATATGTATATTTTAGTCCACGCGGAAGACGATTATAATATACCTATAGCGGGGGCGCAGATGTAAAACACTTTCGCCGCAGATATTTAAATTGGAAGCAGCCATATGTGTATCTTCGAGCGAAGAACCGCTTGGCGAACGTTATATCCTCTGGTCAAGTAGTCTCTCGGGCTCATTGCGAGTTTATGCAGGGCTACTTTCACTGATGAGCGGTGAGGACGCGAGGGGGACAGCTTTTTCGTTGCGATGCCGTTATCGCGATGCCATCAGCGCAGCGTCATCCATAAAGGATATACTCGCAGAGAGTCGAGCTGTGATCGCTTCCTGCGTATGTAATGATACACGCAGCTTCTCGATGATGCTTTTTTATGGGTTACTGCGTTTTATGGAAATTTTTATTTTTAATGATGACTCTTGATTTTTTTTTTTTCAGTTGAGTGTTTATATATTTCTCGGCAGTAAACGATGTTTTATTATTTGATGCTGTAAAATTTTATAATGCAGGGATTTTTTTATACAAAATATATTATGTTTTTGTTTTAATTATTCGTTATTTAAGTTTTATATTTATGATTTAGTTTGTTCAGTTGAGAAAATCCATCTACGTCGTTTGTAAATTTTATATTTTTATCAATCATTTCCTTTTACGTAAGTGATAATTGTGAAGTTCTGCGTAAATTGTCATAAAAATACAGGGAATATCGTTGGAGCATGTGTAGCAAATTTTATCAGCAGCATAGATAGGCTACTAAGTTTCCTTTCTATAAATATTAATGTTTACGATTATCGCTTGCCGAACGATGTAATACATTTTTTTGTTGTTGATGTTCTAAACTTTTTTCAGTTTACGATTGATATGAAAAGTATATTTGTAAGTAGTCTTATATGTATACTAATACGGAAACTAAGTTATTTGTTATTTCTTGGCAAACTTTATACTAACCATTTGAATAGGAGAAAACGAGAGTTTATAAAAAATTACGAAATAAAAAAAAAACAATTTAACTAATAAACTGATATTGTTCCTTAATTATAAAATAATTTTGAAATCGTGGGATGTTAAGTGTACTTAACGATCGTCCTGAATTGATAAAACGAAAAGGATTCATCTTTCCCACACGTTCGCATTGAATTGGACTCTTGCGAACAAGCCTCGCGTACTCGCTTTCACCTAGCTTGACTTTTTTCGGGTATTAAATAAAAAAATACTTTCACACGTCAGCAGTATTAATACTTTTAATTCTCTCCAAATGTGATTGAACTGTATTTAACTTTAAATGAAAAAATAAAATTATTTAGTCGATCTTTTTTAGTTTACGATTTTACCATTTTACGCCGGAGTGTACATAGGTATATAACAGGTACATTTTTTCAATTTGAAATTGATTATGTACTATTTTTTCAAAGGTAATTGTTACTTTGAATAAATATATACAGATTAAAAAAATTCATTGCATTTCATTGCATTAATGAATGATTTAAAAAATTTCAAATTTTTTATCGTTCATAGGATACAAATTCTTAAAAATAAAAATTATTTTTATATAATTATTCAGATGTATACCTGGAAAAGTAGATATTATCCTATGATTTAGAATTGTGTATTTTAAGTACGTAATTTAACATAATGAGTTTTTGCGTATGCTTGAGTTTACTTGTTAATCACTCGAACTGCATAAGGAAATTTCAGTACTATTACGCAATGAAAATTCATGACTTTTATTCACCCAGAAAGGTATTTTAAACAATTTTGATTCTATTTAAATTAGGTTTGTTAAAAACTTATAATAGCTAAATAAATTATTGAAAATCTTGTAACTACTTAAAACCATAATTGTTTTTTTGTTAATTGGAGGTGAACATCAGGGTATAAAATAAAAATACATTCACATTTCATGACTAGCATTTATGAAGCGTTTTAATACTATACATTTCTTTTATTTTTTTATACCAAAATCCAAATATCAATCAATTTGTTGTCATAAAAATGACGAGGAAAATGGAATAAAAGGAAAATTATTATTGCAATATTATGAAAATCTAAATTGAGAGAACAAATGAAATTCACGGTCACGGCAAAGACATTCAAGACTTGACGGAAGCGACGGCAGATAAATTATGAAAGAGGAGATAATGAAGTAATGGGACGTACGTAATAATTACACTCTGACCAGACAGCACAAGTAACACATAAAATCACAATAGGAAGTCACGACAAAACTCAGCAACTGCCAATCCAATTAATGTTCACTAACGATTGCTTTATTATTGCTATAGATAAAGTTAAACAAAAATAACATAACATTACAAATTGGGATCTCCATTCATTCTCATATTGCACTTGTTCCCTGTTATACAATCTCTCGGTAGCATCACACGGTTTTCAAACAGTCGAACAATCTCCTTGGCAAACACTTTTCACTCTTCATCCGACTCGATCACGTCCTCGAGCATTTCGAGTCTGTCCAGCATCTCCTCGTCACTAATGTCCCTCCTGATGATGCAGCCGTTGATATTGGGCAACTGGCCACCCTTGCACTTCTTCACCCAACCCTTCCAGTGCTTAAAACCTTCACGCTCAGCGATGATCTTCGCACAGGCTATGTCGTCCTGGATATCGTCGTTGAGGAAGTCATTACAGTTCTTGTTGCAGATACCACCGGGCCTGAAGGCACTGCACCACTTGTCACTGCTGATCTGGAAGATACCGTAGGAGTAGCTGGCCGCGTGTCCAGGTCCCGTCTTCTTCTTCGTGTTGAGGTCGCCGTCGTTCTTCATGATGCAGACGTAATTGCTAATGAAGGTGCGACCGATACCGGCGCGTACGAGCTCCTTGGCGGCCTCGCATTCCGTGAGGATGCGTGCCGACGCGTCACTGGCGAGTAGACATACGAGCGCCGTCAGCAGCAGAAAGCTCGTCGTGTGCCTAGCCATCCTGAAACATAAGTTACGACATAGATTAATAGGTGCGTTGTTTACAAGTGATCCTTTCGATCAGCTTCGGGATTTATGTTAGGACTATATTCATGGTTTCATTTTTTTCTGAAAAGATGTCAGATCCATTTGAAAAATAGAGGATTTTTATGAATAATGCATGAGCGAATGAATAAAAAAATATCTATGTATATAATCTTAATAGAAATGTATGGTTTTAGATAATTCGAAAAAAGTTTTTACGTAACAGACGCTAGTATTTAGTTGTATACACCTATTGATGTAATCTCATTTATCATCATTGTTATTGAAGTTTTAATTCCTGTGATATTGATTGATTATGCTTTAATCAGGTTCTTATGGAAAAAACCTTTTGTTTGTTTCATTTTTAAGACTACGGAAATATTCAGTTCTCAAACTATTACTATAAATGATATTTATCTCAACCTAATTCAATATAGGTAATAAAGAAATTTAAAAAACAAATGTATGAGAAACGAAGTAATATAAGAAATCGCCTAAAATAGTATGACTTGCTTGTTCTGTATCTCAAACAGTATGTACTACTAATTGTGCATACTTTTAACTAGTTAGTTCAATGATATCTGGTGTGTATTTTATGCGTCATGATGGGGCAATTAACATTTTTATAATATCAGAAATTTTAATTATTTTCAAAATAAAATTCTAACTTCACCAAGAATTCTAAGATGATCAAATGGATATTCAAAATCTTATTATTATGTTTATAATAATTTATTATTATTATTATCCTTTCGTATTAAAATTAAAAGAAAATTACGTTTCATATAAGTATGATTTAAGATTTAGCGAGAATCGTAATATCGTTTAATAATTGTTCGAAAATATTGCTAAGATGTTATCGTGTACTACCAGAAATCTCCTGCACATCTGTTTTCATTTGAATTGCGTCACTTGTGTGCCATCTATTTAAATCTGTTTATTTAAAGACTGAATACTGCTTGCAAATGTACGACAGACAATTACCTCACGTGGAGTTTTTTCGCCATCCTATTCTGTCGGAAATAATTCGAAGCTCTTAAGTACAATCTAATATAAGAACGACAGCAGTGGTGCAAAGATCATCAAATGATTCTAAAAGCATTAGCAAGAAAAACTGTACACGTTAATTGTATTATGTTCAAATGTAATCATAAGCTCGTCATGAATTCATTAACGCAGTTTTCCTTGTATACCAGTGTTTACTGCACTTCGCGTACTACATGCCTCATTTTAAACCGTATGTTTCTTTCGGCGGTAGGCAATATGTTTGCTTATTTTTTTTAAATCTCCATGTTGTATAACACTGCATAATATTATAGAAAAATTAAAATTCTTACATCTGAGTCATTCGCTTTTTTTTGACACGACAAAGTGCAATGAAACTTAAGCCCACACGTATAATCGTAGACCATTAGTACAAACTTATCAGTACGTTACCTTGACGAACGGTAATTATACCTGAGAAAAAGAACGTCGAAAAAGAAGAAAAAAAATAAAGAAACGCAAATGTGGAATCGCGGCTACTGCGACAATCAAGGTGCGAAAAAGCAAGACAGAGAATAAGAGAGAGAGAGAGAGAGAGAGAGAAAGAGAGAGAGAAGACACTTACGTCGCGAATACACAAACACCGGCAGCAGCAGCAGCGGCAAGACACTCGCGTATAGTATACTCTAGTGCACCGCGTAGGTGGGGAATACAATAAAGTGGCGGAATGCGCCGGCAATAATAATTACGCCTGTCTGACGACGAACGCTAGACTGGAGGAAGTTCATTTATACATGGCTATTCATTCCGATATTATACACACGGGGCAACACATACACACATACACGTTTGCACACGCGAGAGACAGATAAAGCTTCGAGAGACAGAGACAGATAGAGAGCCTTGAGCTTGGGCGGTGTACGTACGCGCGATTCTGATAAGCGCATGAACGCGCGCGCGCGCACGCGAGTTTAATTCGGCTTAATTTGAATCAGCGAGAATCATTGCGCAGGTGGAAATCGGATCGTATCGATGAGTATATACTACCGAGTGTAACTAACTTTTGTTTGCGGGAGGTTGCGCTCGTGTCACGGTTTTTTTTTTTTTTTTTTGACGTTTTGCGTGACGTGATGAGTGGAGACTAGTCGCGGACGAGTAATAAAGTGCTCGTGCGATGGATCTAATTCGGGATAAATCGTTGACGAATTGCCTGTCAGTCTTGTATATAGCAGTCGTACACAACATCTTGATTCGAAGTATATATGTAACGTATATCGAGTGCCAGCTGTAATATTGTAGATAAAGCGTCATTATCTATTCTGTATAGTAGTTGGTAATGATCCGATCCGAAGAGGAGACGGATTCACGTGAAATCGGACGTGGTATCTAATTTTGCTTATGATACAAATTTTTTTATTTATTTATGGATTTTCATCGATTGGGGGATAAGAAAAATGAAAATTAATCTGATTGTAGCTATGTGAATAAGTGCTGGAGTACTTTTGATTGGATAACTGACTCATTTTCTTAGACGTGTTTTTGAAACGTCAAAAGTCTTAAATTGATTTGTGTTTGAGAGTAGCTTTCGCAAAGCTCTTTAGATAGCCGAGTATAATGGTTAAAGTATGTGCGATTTTTCGTTGATAATTCGGAGAAACTTGAAGATATGTTGAAAAATGAATTTCGCTGAAATATAGTTTGGTAAATAACCAGACAATGTATGACCTAAAAGATGGGATTCATGGTTTCTCATTGTTACATATTAATTCTTGAAAAATCTTCAGTGTGCATGAAATATAAAAAAAAATGATGGACAATTCAAGGAAGTCATTATTAGTTGGAAATTCCCATGTTTTTTCCAAGTTTGGACCTTTTACTTTAAAGTTGTTAATGAAAAACACATTCGGTATTATCACATCATAAAATAACCCAACCGATATTCAAAATATTAATTTCATAGGTTTACGAACATGACAGTATTATGTAGATAATATTAGAAGTCATTATAGCAAGTGGTATTTACAGTGCGGGTCAACCCGCATTTAATTGCAATCATTTTTATATTTCCATTTGTTTAATCTTTCTTATGTTTTTTTTGCTATTAACTCGTTAAAACAATTAAAATAAGGATTTAAGGTTCTATGATAAATATGTGCCTAGTTCCTTAACTTAAATTGTTGTTTACAAAACACTATATAAAGCTACTTATATAATCTGTTTGCTTTAGAAAAGAACAATAACACCGAAACGTATAAAAAGTTGTTCCTAAACTGCAACTGCATTGCGTAAAACAGATACTTTGTATATTTTTGCTTAATTACAGTGAAAGAGACTAAAATTTTCTCACATTTGCTCCATTTTACAATTTCGTAAATGCTGAGTACGTTGTACCTGAATAACCACTTCACTGTTTTCTCTTCTATACACTTACTTCTTAGAGAAGTTACATCATGCATCCGCTTTGTGCATCAAATTGTTTTAGTTGAGTGTCAACTCAAGTTAATTTGCATCATTTTATGACCATTATTACCTGTTACATGAATAAATTTCCAGTTCTTATTATCCTTGAAATAACTTTTTATCGAAGAAAAGTCATTGTGAAATTAATATTCAAAATATTGATTTGTTTACTTTTATCTATTTATAATTTATTTATAATATTGAGGCATTTTTAAGTAATAGCTGACTTTTAAGCAAATAAGTTTAATTTGGCACTATAAAATATATTTTGTTAAAAATGTAAAATGTTATCAGTACTTCAAATATTCTACATTTTTTTTATTTCAATGTTAATAAAATTCGTTACTATCTCATTACCTCATCAATGAATATTATCGAATAATGTATACAACAATTTTTATTTTGAATAAAAATATACTTTACATGCAAATTTGTAGAAAATCGTAAATAAATGTACTTTATCTAATAGTGTAAATACTTTAGTGGAATCGCAACAGTATAAAATTGATTTATCTGTATTTAACATAAGTGTTTGTTTTAATTAAAAAATTATACTGCCAGATTACAGTAATTATAAAAATAATGCGAACGTTATAAAGTAGCGCCCTCATGCTTTCTTTCTTGAAACTACTAGTAGCGCATACTTTTACTCGGTGAAGGATTGCGTGCTGCCTACTTAACCGACGGTGTTTAGTCGAGTAACCGTTCCATCATCTGATTAGAACTTTATTGTATTAAAATTATTCTCCAGATAATATTAATAACTTCCCACGATAAATTTTTATTTTTTAAATTACATTTCATTGTATATTTTATATAAATTAATACCTCAATTATTATATTTTAATGATTTCTTTTATTGATAAAAGTATAACATTTTTACAATTGCTAAAATTTAAAATTTGTATGATTATTTAACCGTACAATATCTGGTAATAATTCTATAACAAAATAAAAATTAATAAAAAATCTACAGCAGTCGTCTTCTTTCATTTATTTAAAAAGCGCAATAGAAAAAACAAACCTCGTCAAAACTATACCACCTTCTCAAATCAACCAAAACCCTTAAAAAATTCAAATCCAAAACAAAACCCCCACTCCACGGCATTCCCTTCGAACCAATAAAATCCATGCACCGGCAAGTTCCACTATCGCGAAACCTCCCCTCTCTCACATCATTATCGTCGATTCGTCAATTCCCCATCCCCGTACCAGGCTACCGTCACCGCTATATATGCGCACGGCAGAGCGGAATGACAGGGTCGCGGCAGTCTTGGAAACTGTTATAGCGGTACCAAAGAGTATAGTAGTACATTCGAAGGAGGGTGGAGGAGGTTGAGGCTCGATAGTCAAGACACTATATGTATGTGTGTGTGTGTGTGTGTGTGTGTGTGTGTGTGTGTGTGTGTGTGTGTGTGTGTGTGTGTGTGTGTGTGTGTGCGCCTTCGGAGATTCCCCGGGAGTAGTGAAGCATTGTGCTCCTCCCTCTCGTCTCCCCCACCTCTTTTGCGCGCATTGTCCTCGCGTCACACCGGCAGGAACTCGACAATGCCCCAACCGCCTGCTGCCACCCCCTCAGAAGTCCGCAAGTTGGTAACCCTACCGTTAAAAAACTTATCTGCCCGCGCGAGCGTGCCTCTCTATATACCGTTGAGAAAGAGAGTCAGAGAGTAAGAGAGAGCTTGTGTGGTATATAGGATTGGTATGAGTGTGGGTATGTATGTGTATGGAGGGTTCTATTTTTCAGGTTTGGGGATATGGGAATGATGGATTGATTTGGTTTTGGATTTTTAGGGGGTAGAAAAGGAAAAGTAATTCTATTTGAATTGTGATGATTTTCATTAGCGAGAATTTAATATAGAATATTAAAAAAGAGATATGATAGAAAAAAGTAAAAATGACCAAACAAAAACTGTGGGAAATAATTAATAACAAGTTAAGAAAATGAAAGAAAGTCAATAATACAATTCAGCACATTTGTATAAATAAACAAAATATCTCAAACAAAGAAAGCATTGAAAACCACATGAATTCATATTTCTGTGAAGTAGGTGCAAACTTAACTAAAAATATCAAACAACCTGTAAATGGTGGCCCAAAAGCAATTGCAAGAAATCCAAAAAACAATTTTCATTTGTCCTACCAATACTGTCGAAATAGGTAAAATAATACAAGATCTTAAAGAAAAAGCAGGAGGTGTTGATGGTATCAGTGCCAAAACTCTAAAAATAATTGCTCCATGTATCTTAGAATCATTACAGCACATATTTAATACATCGATTGAA
>JAYJLV010098054.1:0-12345 GCA_036873485.1 Torymus texanus | reverse complement strand
TCAAAAACCTACTTGTCATATCGAAAAACTGTAAAGGAACTTTTTGTTCACAATTTCGCGCTCTACACGATTCCGTTTAGTTAAGCATACAATTTCTGATTAGGTTGTATAATATTTTTTCTTGAAATATGGTCTGCACTTTAGTAATGATAAAAGCTCTTCGTAAAAAAATTTCCAAGTCCTTAAGTTGTTTTTTTTTTTAAGTTATTTAATAGAGAAGAAAATGGCATTTTTCAACTTTAACAGCCATTTGTAAGTGAACTATTTAAGCTACAGACTTAGTTAAAGTCTACTTTTATAGAAAATTTAATAGTGGACAACTTTTATTTTAAATATTTTTTCTCTCAACGCAACAGAACCGAGCTAGAGTGAAAAAACAACAAAAGTGCCAAAATTTCTCCTATTTTGATAAATAACAAAAATTGCACACGGTTTTGACACTGCGGGTAATAAGGATTTTATTAAGAATGTTGAAACGAACCGGAAAAATAATAAAAATGCTAATATGTCGAAATGGCACTCAAAAATGTCCACTGCCTGGCCTACGTGGACTTAAAGAAGAAGAGTTTGATAAAGAATAGTCCTCCATCAGAATTTATATTTGCGATTGTTTTCCATTGTTAACCCTTATACAAGAATTAAAATCACAAAAAAATAAATTACAAATGGAACAGCAATGAATAGCCATGAAACAATTACAAGTTAATATTTTCCATATAATATTTGCAATTATTTTCGTGAAAAATTTATTTTTTGAATTTCAATTTAATGAAAGGAATCGATAAATTAGTTTGAGAAAACTAAGTGCCAATGAATTGGCAGCGGTTTTTTTATATAGGCTTTAACTTTTCGCAAATATTTGAAAAAATTCTTATTAATTTTAGAAATGAAAAGAAGGTATAATAGTTATATAATTTAAATAAGTTAGCCCACGCGAGCGTAAAGGGCGTAGCTTCTATAAGGTTGTTCAGAACTATTTCTTGTACAGTTATGAAAATAATTCAATTTGTAGAGAGGTATTGAATAAATGAGGTTAGAAGAGAGGAGAGAGACCGAGAAAGCGAGGGGGTGAGAGAGAGACAGACAGAGAGAGAAAGAGAGAGAGAGAGAGAGGGGGAGAGGGACAGAGAGAGATTTTTATAGTTTCCAAAAGTTAAGGTAATTAAATAATTAAATATATGAAAATACTAAACCACATTTATATTTGCCTAAATTTTTATTTTTAACTTTTTAAGGGTAAAAAACATAAAAGAATTGCAAAACTTTTTGTAAAAAGATTGAAAAGTATTATTTTAAAATAAAAACAAAATTTCTGAATTTATACGGTAAGTTATATTTTATTTATGTTAATTACAAGTCTGATTTTACAAATCTCTTTTGTATCATTTTCTTTTTGCAGTAACTCATAATTAAATGTTGGAAATCTAACTTATATATAAAATCTTGCTTGTAGAAGATATTTGTCTTGTTTCTTTCACTGACACATCAACACTTCTCCATTTCAACGTTTCTTATTTATGCTTCGCTTTGTCATTACAATCTCCATAATAAAATTTTGTAGAAACTTACAGTTTTTTTATAACTCCGACTTTCTACATTTTAACATTTCTTATTTGTGATTCTCTTTGTTACTAGAATCTTTATAAAAACATTTTATAGAATCTTATATTTTTTTGTAATTCCAATGACTCAGAACAAAAACTGTATTTTTTTTCTCATACGTATCACTCTCATTATTTTGTATCAGACAATCTTCAGAAGTTTTTATTGGATTTTTAAGAATTTCTAGCTCCATATTTTTATATAACTCCTCAGCATTAGATTTCCATTTTCTAATAGTATCGGTTTCTAGTAATATTAAATTAGAAACTTCTTGTTTTTCTAATTTTGACCTTTATGATTTCAAGTTATCCCATAAATATCATCGATTATTTGTTCTTCCTGTTTTTTTCCCTCATTTCTTTCAATACCAACCACATCTGTATTAGATACAAACGTAGTTTGAAAATCTATTAAAACTTCAACATTCTTCTTGAATTTATCTTCAATCTGATTATTAAATGCAATCATTTATCTGATACTTCATCATAAGGACACTGAAAGTAGCCGTATAAATTATTAGAACGTTCTGCTTTATATAGATATTGAGAATAATACTTGTTTCAGATCAAAAGAATAAGCTTTTTTCTTCATTTCCAATATTATTTTATGAATCACTTAACTGACCACTGCTGTGTTCATCTAAATCACTTTCAGTAGTAGTAAATAGTATTTTTTCATTATTTTCTTCATTCTGAATATTATTAATTCGCCATTGCTTTGTTCATCTAAATCATTTTCAGAAGCAGTAAATATTATTTTTTCATTATAAATCTCTTTTGTATCATTTTATTTTTGCAGTTGGTATTTTTGTTGTGGTAATTTTTGAGTTTTTGTTGAAAAAGTAATTCTTGATGTTGAAAATGTATGATTCATAATTTAAATGTTGAAAATCTTACTTGTAAAGGTTGTTAAAAAACTATCGCATTGGGTATATATGACGCGATAGGGTGGAAAATTCTAGGATGGAATCTTGAAAATCAAGGCGATCGGTACGATAGATTTTCCGTAATTAATTAAGAAAAATGGCACAATAGGGCCAATGAGCGCACAGCGTTAGCGGCAAGCTGCGGCGGTAAGCGCGGGGTGTGGGAAGCTGCCGCGCTACTTTTCCTACGCCGCGCTGCCTCTTCCCTGCCATCGTGGCGGGTCCGCTTTTCTCGCGCGAATGCCACACGCTGCTCGCTTAGAAAAATTGCAACGATGCTTTATAACGATCAATTAACATAACGCACAGCACGTATATCACAACAATTACACTTTGAATTAATTATTAACTTTTAATAAAGAGATGTGATTTTAAAATGGATGAATCTAATAGCAAGAAATAATAAAATAATTTATCTAATCTTAATATTGTGAGAATCTAATTGCTCTCGAGCCTGCGCAGTATTTAATGTCAGAGTATGAGAAATAAGTATTGTCACTTTAAGAAAATTAAGTCTTACGCGCGTGTGCAATATTTTGAATATTAAGGCGCCCATGTAAAGCTTAAGTATTTACCCTCGTTCAATAGCCCTAAAATTGAAAACATAGAGTTTGGAATTTGCAAATATGTTGTAGTGCTACCAGCAGGTCAGAGTTTTAATGTCAAAGCACACGGCAATTTCAAAGTTCACGGACATGCCACTTCTAAATATCCTTAAAATATCAAATATCGATCTTACGTTTAGCGAAAATCAAGTTGCACTCGCGCCTCCCAGCGATTATCTATTTTTAATGTTAGTGCCTGCGGCGACTGTGGGGATTAAGTAAAGGTTTCTTCTAAAGATCTTGAATGTAACCCAACACCCAACCCTACTTTGACGAAAATCTTATCGCGTTTGCCTCTGCGCACTACCTTATTCGTAAAACAAGACTCATTATTATCCTTTGTTGGGATGAGTGTGGTGCAGGTGAATAACTACTTTGTTAATGCAGAATTAATATGTATTAATATATTTAATAGTTAATGGCTATAATAGCCGTCGTCTATACGTCCGTCTACATCGAGGTCTGTACGGCAAGAGAGCGAGTACATTGCGTAGTATGTCACTCTCACCTTCCGCTACTATATATAAACAAAGTAGTGGGGGTCGTGTATGTACGTATGTATCGGTGCCTCAAGTTTCCTTAGTGGAACTTGAACGCTCAGGTTCCCTTAGAATAGAACCTGAACTCTGTACAATAGTATATCAGTATCTAGTCAAGAATATATATTTACTATAATATCCAACACCCTTCAAATACATAACATTGAGCTCGTCTTTAAAAAAAAAATCGGTCGCCCTCGAGCTCACAGATATTTGAAATTTAGAACCTTTTCAGTCAATTACAGATTTTTAAGAATTTCAAATTTATCTGTATCCCTTCAGGTATTACTCTTAAAACGATCTCACGAATTTTAACTAAAATTCAACTTTTGAGTTAATTTTGAATCTCCCGCACAATACCGTTTTTTAGTATCTTTGAAATACAAAAGTCCGGGGTTGTATTATCAAAAATCTAGTCGTGCACATACTTAGCGTTTTCAATTGAAATTTTTTCCGTAAATTTCTTATTCAATACCCCACGTTCAGTTCGATTTTGACGAAAATCTTATCGCGCTCGCAGCCATTCGGTGTTTTAAGACCAAGCTTGGGGCAAACTTGAATATTCAGTAATTATTCCATTTTAATATCGTCAAAATATTCAATATTGATCTCGCCTTTAGTGAAAATCTAGTCGCCTGTAAGCCTATGCAGTGGTTTTCATGTCAGAGAACACAGAGAGATCGAGGAATAAGTTCTTGTCCCTTTTCAATACCTGGAAGATTCGTGATCCTGAGCTGTGGTTTCGCAAAAATCTAAACATAACTAGTATGCGTATAGTTATTAACGTTATAATCAAGCAGCGACATTGGGAATTTTATTTAAATATTTTGAAATTACGCAATATACGATTTCGGATTTATTCAAAATCTACTCGTGCTCGTTGCCGCGCAGTACTCCCACGTGAGACGGGGAGGAGCATTTTATGATAAAGCAAATCTTCTTCTAAATATCTTGGATGTATTTGACATCGAGCTCAGCTTTCTCGAAAATCTAGTCACGTTCGCGCATGCGCCGAGTCGTGATATAAAATCGGCTACTTTGTAAAGCAAAGTATTACTCCTTTTAAATATTCTCAAAATATGAAAGATCAATCTTACGTTGCAATGGTTCCGAGCTGTCTTATCTTATGTCGCTCAAACATTCAAACACAGAGTATAATATTGTGACAGCCATAGAATGGAATATCAGAACTCGTGAACCGAGACATGTTCTATCGTATCTTAATCGTACTTAAACTTTTCATCATATATCCAAATTTATAATTTATTGATAACTTTACTGCTAGATTCGTTAAAGTTTGAAGAATCTCCAGATAAAATTTGAAATCATCTTGATAATGTTTAGTTCTGTAATTTTAGTAAAATAGATTGAAAAACATTGTATATTATTTTGAGATAATATTAAACGCGAATCTTTTAAACTGCGTTTACTAAAAGATTGCCATTCGTAGATTCGATAAATCGTTTGGTGCATCTGAGATACGGTAGAGCATATCTTAAGCGCGCCCGGCGATGTGTTAGAGTAACCTATGCTGGCACGATGAAAAACTCTACGGTGAGCGTAAGTGCTACGCAGTTTACGCTACTACGCGAAGGCCCGTTTCACTTACACTACTGTTCGAAGATCCAAAAAACATAAGAGGATTTTTAATATTTTTAATGTAAGCCGATGTCGAATTCAGCTTTAACATAAATGCGCGTTCTTATTACTTGAATATGAGAGTTATAGGTGACTTGGATAACTTAGTAATTGCCACTTTTAAATGTCCTTAAATATTTCATATCGAGCTGGTCTTTCGTGAATATGATATAGCCTTCATTTAATGTCAGACTAAGGCGCGACTTCTACAAAAAAACATTGATCATTTAAATTATTCATACAATACATAACGATAAGCTCGCTATTACAGAATATTTATACGCTTTCACCCCTATCTGGTGTGGGTCAATTAATTAAAAAAATTATCAGCTATGATAACCGGGGGATCCGCAGCAAAAAATGAGTTACGCAGACGTAAAATAGGAAGCAAGTTAATTATTTGAAGGAGTCTTAAGGCTAAATAGCTGAGACGCACGAGGTCCAAGCACGAAGAGGCAGTTGCGCTCTGGGGCTGCCTTGTTTTTTAATTATCGACTTGCATAACTATTTTTTGGGTGGACTTCAAATTCTCAGGTATGAGACTTTTATAACGAATCGGCTCACTCTGATTTATGTTAGCGTTAAACTCTTATTCTCTCAAAAATCTATATAGCTAATTTTAAAAGGAATTTTTAATAATAATTTTGTTTTCGGTGATTAAGTACAATGTATTCTTCAGTATTTTTAAAACACCTAACATCGAACTCACTAGTTAGCACAAAGCAGAACGGCTATGCACAGTGTCCTATTTCTCTCTCTCTCTCCCTCTCTCTCTCTCTCTCTCTCTCTCTTTCTCTCTCTCTTTTGAATTTTTGATCCTTCATTTAGGCTACTTTCGGTCTTTTCGGCCAGTGCACCCCTTTACTTGGTTAAAGGCTTATTTAACCTTGAACATTTGTTTTTTTATCAATATCTAACTAAAAATATAATCAGAGACAATTGCAAGTTCACACGAAATTATAAATCCAAGCTATTGAGAAAAGATAGTTTCGAGCAACAGATCGAGATCCGCGACCATAGACATAAACGACCAGGCCTGAAGCCTCGGTAAGCGTAGAAAATAACGCGTGCGCGCAAGGAGCTCGGGAAGTCTCTAGTCAAGCAATAGGTACAATTACACCAAGCTCTAGTGTAAATAATATTTAATGTAACATCGAATTAAATCCATAGGTCGAGCGACACTAGTTTCAATAGGGAAAATTAAGGTGCGCATACACATAGAGCTTGGACGTGCGATAACGTCTAGTCAGTTACAAACGTACGATAGGAGTGACTGTAACTTAGACAAGAAGTGTCTGCTATTGTTGTTATCAATAGAATTATTATAAATAATAAAAAGTTGTTACGGAGTTTCAGCTAACGCTATCGTGCAACGAAATTCAGTCACAAGCTAGTTAACACCACGTAATCGTGGCAATAATTCATTTATTTAATTTTTAATTATTTATTATTTATTAGTATCATTTTTTTTTTGGTAACAAAACTCGAAACCGGAATTTTCTGTTGCTTTTTTTGGTGTTTAAAATTTTTTTTTGTATTTTGAGTTTTAAGAAAAATAACTGTAACTGACATAATTATCTTAAAGTTAAAAATCGAGTACAACAAATAACGAATTTACGATAAAAGAATTTAAGACGTTACTCGCATCCTCTTCCAAGTGAAAAAAAACATTTATAAGAAGAAACACCTAAGCCTTTGGCGGTAGGGCGGTAAAGATAATATTAAAAGCCGCCCGGAGATTTTCCGGAGAATAGACTCCGACTTCAGTGAATCCACCTTGTGTCCAGTAGGTATGTGAAAAGGACGTAAGGAGCAGTGCATAAAGCACATTGTGCATAAAACAAGTATCGGTAAAAAGCCGAAAAAGCACTTGCGCGCACCAATCTTCAAGACAGCGAAGATAATATCAGACCACGTAGCTAGCGCAGTATAGGACTGGGTGCTGACGCTCCCAGAGAACCAGGTAGCGGAAGCGTTGAGGCTCCTCGAATTGATAGTGGAAGAAAATACCTTTCATCGCTTCGCCCGCCTCACAAATTGGATGCTGGGGAATTACTCGGTATCAGGCTTCGGAAGAGTCAATCACCACCTGAGGGGACGGTAAAGAATTTGTCGTGCCTCGAGAGTTGAGCGCGCTACTAGTTCAGCTAATAGAAAAGGTGAACTCGCTACAACACCAAGTGCACGAGTTCACCCAAGTAAGCGCGTCTAGCACTAGGATCGACCCAAGAAGGCACCCGACATCGAACATGCATTTCCAAGACACCTTCACGATAGGAGGAGGAGATCCATCCTCTAGTCCTCTCGAGCCTAGCACGCAGCTAGCCCGGCCACAGATACAGTCTGGGCTCCCTGCGGTACACCCAGACTGGGTGGGGGGACAGAGTAGTCTTCCACATGAGACTACAAGCTATTGGCCGAGCAGCTCGTTCCCAACTAGGGATTCACAGTCCTCGAGGTGGAATTCCTCGAACCGAGATATCGGCCAAGCCATAAGGAAATGGGAAATACGATTCTCGGGAGCCAAAAACCAGAGCATTGACGTGTTCCTAGCTAGGCTGGAGGACTGTCGAATCTTGGCGAACCTCATGGAAGAAGAGGTTCTGTCATAGCTGCCCGAGTTATTTACGGACACCGCAGCGACTAGGTACATGAACGAGAAGCATAAGTGAAAGTGTTGAACAGATTTCTTGTCCGCCGCCAGACGCTGGTACGGCTAGCGTCGGAGGCTAAAAATCGGACACAAGGGACGGATGAGTCTGTAAGGGATTACATCACGTGCCTCGTGGCGATAATGAGGAAATTATCACCCCCTCCCCCCCAAACTCTGAACAGCAACTAGATTTGTTGCATCGGAACCTGAAGCCTCAGATTCAAGCGATGGTACGACGAGCTGAGGTGTACTCGATCGAAGACCTACTAGGCCTCGTAGTGGAGGTCAACAAAATGAGGTTATACACCAAGACCTATAGGTCTCTACCCTCACCCGAGCCCACGCTACTCACCGAAATTGCGTACAAACCACCATCGTAAGTAAGGGCCGTCAAACCCAACCCAAAGTGAGCGACGTAACGAGCGAAAAAGCCAAAGCATCGGACATGGAGCCGCTGATTTGAGGTGGCTCGAGGCTCAAGAGCGAGATCGCAAGGATGCAGCATCTCCCAAGGCAGAGGAATCTCCAAAGTCTCCGAAAACTGTGGGAGGGGAAACTTCTCCAAAAAGCGGAGTAGCGCGGGCGGATCGCCGAAACGCACGGACGATGGCGACAAGCAGAGGTGCGCGAGAACCTCTCCTCGGCGTAACAGTCTGAAGCGGCCGTCCTTTGACCCGACAGAGCCGCTGAAGTGAGGTAAATGCGGGCTACTACTCGAATACCTGTATAAGTACTGCCTTAACTGTTCGGGAAATGGGATGTGGGCTCGTGTAGAAGAGGTCGTCCTCGTGCCCGCTAACAACATGGCCCATTGCCCTACACCCCCTCCCTGGTCACTACGGACAGGGAGAGGGCAGTACAGGAAGTCGAGACCGAGCTTAATCGGCTCCTTCCGATGGTCGGCGAGGCATACCCCAGTGCTGATGCCCCACTTCCCCAAGAGCGAGAAACGAGGTGGTGGCTGCATATCGCAGTGGGAGAATTCATGCTCAGCGCCCTCTATGATCCGGGAGCTTCGACAACCGTTATGGGCACAGTAGGGGTGCAAATCGCCACCACCCTCGGTTGAAAGTTCGAGACAGCCAAATCTGGCTAAGTACGAGTGATGTATGGCTGCACGAGCGAGCTACTAGGGAACGTGATGCTGCCTTTCACAGTAGCTGGTCTCACGAAAGACCTTCATGTAGCCATCATGCCCCAGCTCGACGAGGCTTGTTATCTCGGAGTAAACTTCGTATGAGATTTCAAGGCCGTACTAGACCCGGATACGGACCGGCTTTATTGCAAGGACGCAAAGGCCTATGTCGGGCTGGAAGTCGCTAGCTCCGTCACCACAGAAACAGCCTTGGCCACGATCGGCTTGGCAGGTGTCACCGAAAGTCAGCGCCAATAGCTGCAGAACTGGTAAATCCGGTAAATACTGGTGCCCGATGGGCCTGTACCAATTCAAAAGTATGCCGTACAGTCTCGCTTATCCACCGGCGATCTTCCAGCGTCTCATCAACCAGGTAATAGGGCCGGAACTCGAGTCCTACGTGCACTCGTACTTAGATGACATTATTATCGTCTTAAAGTCGTACGAGGAACACAAGAAATACCTAGCGATAGTACGAGCACGCCTGGTAGACGCGGGTCTAACCGTGTACATAGGAAATGCGTATTTTGTAAGCCAGAGGTAAAGTGTCTGGGAGTCTTGGTAAACGGAGATGGCATGAGGTCAGATTCCGGGAAACTAGCGCCTATCAAGCACTACCACCTCCCAAAAAATCTTAGATAGTTGCGCATTTTTAGGAGTGGCATCATGGTACCATAGGTTTATGCCGGATTACGTGACTGTTGCCGAGCCACTAACTCGCCTGACTAAGAAAAATTATAAATACGAGTGGTTTGAAGAGCAACAGAGCGCGTTCGACAAACTGAAGGCCATGATCAAGACAGTCTCGATTTTGGTGCACCGTCATCCCGACGGGCAATATATTCTCCAAACCGAAGCCAGCGACTTTGGCATTGGGGCTGTCCTCCTCCAAGAAATCGACGGCATAGAGAAGAGGCTGGAGTACGCCAGCAGAACCCTCCAACCCGCGAAACGCAACTATAGCGTCACCGAGCGGGAATGCTTGGCAGTGGTCTGGGCGATCGGCAAGCTCCGACGGTACATAGAAGGGTATGACCAAAGCCGTCTGAGGTGGCTATGCCACATGAAAAATCCTACAAACCGATAGGCTAGGTGGGCATTGAAGTTGCAAGCACACATCTTCACGGTAGAGCACTAAAAAGGCGCATTGAACAACGTCGCCGACGCCCTTTCGTGCATGTATGAGGAGAATGAGCCCCTCGAGTCGGCAGTGACGTGGTTATAAACCACCGAAGATCCCTGGTACCTGGAGTGCTTAGGCAATGTTCCCCGCACCACCAAAAAATACGAATACATCCTGGTCTTCCAGGACCTGTGCACCTGCTGGGTAGAGGCGATGGCGATCCGCAACACTAACTCTAAGACCGGTGCAAGAAAAGCTAAACCAGAGAATCTTCCTACGACTTCCTGTCGGATAATGGTACCGTATTCCAGAACCAGGTCACCAACGACTTCTTGCAGGAGAGTGGCGTGTACCACACCAACACACCTCCAAAACCCCCGTTAGCCAACTCGGTCGAGCACGCCAATAGGACATAGAAAACAATGATCTCGTCCTACTTGCTTGAGTGCCATAACACCTGGGATGAGAAACTTCCAGAACTAATGTTCGACTGAAACACTGCGATACGTAGTTCGACCGACGTGAGCCCAGCCATATGGAACTATCGCAGGCAGATGAGGCACCGAGAGGTGGCCTTCCACGATCAGCTGCAAAACGAGAGCTTAGCTAACTGGTACGGGAGAACGCAGACTTTACCAGAACTGCATACCCAGGTCGCGACTCGGTCGCAAACTGCTTAGGCCAGACAAGCGTCCTACTACGACGTCCATCAACGAGACCTGCCTTTCTCAACTAGAGACAAGGTATGGAAGAGGAATTGCGGCCATGTTAGCGCCGAAGTACTCGGGCCCATATTAGATACTAGAAGCCGGAGGGTGGAACACATACCGGTTAGTAGGGCCTGATGGGGTGGAAGAGGCTCGGGTGCACACAGAGCACCTTAAGCCCTATGTAGACGGAGGTAAAGAGATATCTCTACCACCAGGGAACAGAAGGCGATGAGCGACCCGCCGGAAGAGATACCTCTACCGCCGAGGGAACAGAAGGCGTGGAACGACCAACCATCCGCGACAAAAGAAGCTCAACCGCCGAGGGAAGAGGGTTCACCAGGCGGACCGTCCCTAGAGAGCAAGCAACCACCCCCGCCCTGCCGCGAGGGCGGCCTCGGAAGAGCACCTTGGTGGCCAAGCAGAGACCGGGAAAGGCTGAAGCCCCCGTCGGGGGGGGGACAACGAGGGAGCCGGTAAACCCCGTCTCTTTCTGTTTCCGGACATGAACGCAAACCGGGATGCCCTGGAGCGTCTAGCCGCCGAGCTCATTAACCTCCAGCTCAGAGCCTCAGTGCAGAAACTTGTTAAGACTGCGCTTCGCTTCCTGGAGAAGCAAGTAAAAGACAACCGCCGTCGAGAAGAAGAGGAGCGGGAGCCTGTGGACCAGCACGCCGACCGCCATGTCAGACGATACCACGGCCCGCGACCCAAAGCCGCCACAAGGGACGCTGCCACAAAAACCTCTCCCGGGGCCGGGACTCCCAGAGCCTGCCCTTCCCACCTCGGCCTGGTCACCGTCGGTAAGCATTAAGCACTGCTCGCGCTCTCTAGTATTGTCCTCCGAGCAACTAAGTCCGCTCGTCTCACCGCTCCTTTCTACTGCTACACACGACTATGCGGGAAGCCGCGCTGCCGAACGCGACCTACAAGGAGACTACCCAGGACGCCGCCTGCACCGAATCGCGTCGAAATGTAAGTAGCCACTGCGTGCGAATTTTGTGTGTGCCCGAGCTGCACCAGTAGCACGCTTAGAACCGAGTCTCGACCTGCGCCGGTTGTTTTGACTTTATGTTATATTCCTTCTATTTCGATAATATAGTTCTTGGATTTTTTATCTTAAATATCGCAAGTGATTATTTCTACCCGATTTCTACCGTCTGAACTCCCCTTCTCCGACTTTCAGCTAGCCGCCGGGCAAATGAGACCGAGGAAACTGACAGTAATTAAAGTAAAACGCGCGCAGTGTTGTATTTACATGATCCAGCGCAACCGCTGACGAGTGTGTTGTAAAACACTCAGCTGAGAAGCGACGCTCGCTCGAGTTATATTCACCCCGTTACAGTGTGTGTGTGTGTGTGTGTGTGTGTGTGTGTGTGTGTGTGTGTGTGTGTGTGTGTGTGTGTGTGTGTGTGTGT
>JAYJLV010098043.1:0-12347 GCA_036873485.1 Torymus texanus | reverse complement strand
GCCTACGTTCGTCAAACTTATTTCGCAAAGTAAAATGGCTAAATATACAAAAAAGTAAGTTTACAGTTTTAGCTGTATCTTTTAAACGAAATCGAATCGGGATACGGTTTTCAGCATCGTATTCTATAGGAAATTTTCTATAAAAAGAGCCAATAAAAAATATCGATTTTTTTCGAAATTTATAGGTAGAAGACCACCTTAAGCGTGATGAATTTATACGATTTGATAAATGTGAATAATTTCCAATAGATTTACACGAATTTTGAGAATTGGGAATATGCACAATTTCAACAGAATGTGCATTTACATTGCGATTAGTACGAATACACTCCCTATACATTCTGTCTCTCTCAACTGCTTGATCACGCTGCTATTGTCTAATAATTGATAACTCCTCTAATAATCGTCTAATTCTTGGTCTCCTACAATTAGGTTGTCTATTATTCGGCTCTTCATTTTACTGAAGTTCCATTTTTTAGCAGTATTCTTTTAACAACATTAATTTTATATTTCACGAACTCATTCAAATTTATTATCTTATGAAGCAGTGACAACATTTAGAGAAAGCATTTAAAAAAAAATTTTAATTCAAAATAAATATACATTAACAGTACTTCTAACCTGTAATAGTTCTTAATATGGTACTTAAAATAAAAAATATTAAACAGTGCTCATTAATTATAGTAAATTGAATTACATGTTATGTGCAACAATATAAGCTTATATTTAATAATAGAGTTTAGAGTTAAATCTTCAACAGCAGTAATAGCAGTAACAAAATTCTATAATAATAGTAAATTCTTAACAGATACCTTTACCTTCGACCTCACAGAATATGTACTCTGGTGTATCAGGCTCTCATTTCCACTCTACTGTTGATGCATAAAAAATTTAGATGTAGGGGAGTTGTGCATAAAACGTGTTACACCACCACCACTTCTGTTGCAATCTTTGGCTGAATTCATCTCAAAACTGGTGATCCGCGGCATGCCTACGTCTCCTATCATTTTGAAACTAAAATATTCATGTTCTTCTCCAAAAATTATTCGATACGTATTTTTTATTTTTTTTTTTTTTTGTTTTATCAAATTATCATCCGTTCTACTATGCCGAAAATTTTCGAGAAAATTCTTACTTATGATAATAAATTTTTCCAATGCAATTTTCAAACTACCGCGTTTCATGAGTTTTCTAAGTTTTTAAACGTGTAACACATAATTTCCCTCAGTTTTGAGCACTCTTTTACGTCCTTAATGTTATTAAAAACAAGAAAAAAAAAAAAAAAAAAAATTCACGGCTTATCCACTTTTCAGTGAAAAATGCACTTTTCACTGAAAAATTAACTTTTTAGAAAAATGGATTTTTCTCGAAAATCCCATTTTTCTTTTGCTCATTTTTTTTTTTTTTGACGTAATAAAGGACGTCAATACTTATTTAGATGTATTTGTGAGACTCAGGGGATTTGCGCTGGGATACCTATTACTAATGAGATAACACACAAACAATATTTTCACGCTTAACGCTTGTATATAGTGATATAACAATGATATGTCAGTCAAGATAAAGATGTTTATTTTTGTGTATACATAAGTAATACATATATACATGCGTCTAGTTGTATGACTTCATGTACTGATACATTTTTCAGCTATATGACTATCGTTTGACTTAACATTTACCAAGAAGAGTTCGGTTTCTGCTATATATAACACCTCTAGTCTTTTTTATAACTATCATCTTTTTTAAAATAATTACATATTTACTCTTTATCACCTCAAATAGGATGTCTTAATATTATTCAGCGTAGAGAATCAAATGCAGACTTCTTTCATAACCACAAAAAAATCTGTTACAAATCTAGTTCCGTACGTTCAGAAAAACTTGAGAATCTTGCTCTTCCATTGAAGCACCTCTATCCTGATTTACCTTTGACACCCTCTACATATCTGTGCTTTAAAATTGGTGAGTAGCACTGTCAATAAATTTACAACGGATAATGAAGTTACCAACAACGTAGTCGATAAAGATGAACATTTTTTACCAAGTACTCTAGAACGCATCGAAGAATTTAATAATAAAATAACTACATCTTTCTTAGGTTCTGTATTGCCTCTTAAGAGCAAAATTACGTTATAAAGAAGAAAAAATTATACTTACAACATTGTCTAATACTCTCGATATGAAGTTGAATAATGTTTATGACGTTCGTATAAAAGCAAACGAATCAATTGTATACCGTTGTACAGAATGGGTACTAAATATTGGTTACCCTTACAAAAGTGTTCTACAGTATCAAAAAAAAAAATAAAAATTTTGACTTTTCTACACTCATTCTTAACGAAAAATGAAATTTCCTCTTTATTCACAAACATAGCAATATCCATGATAGAAAGAGCGAAAAGTCTTGCACAAGAAAAGGGAGTTTATTCGGAACCAGAAGCATACACAGGCCATCCAATTGATGATAGGACCGAAAATATTATTATGAAATATTATATAAATGATGATTTTAATTATTCAAGACAAAGATCTGATAGGAGATAAAAACGAGAAGGAAGTTAAACGTGTTCTTACTCGAATTCTGAAAGCAACTTATAAAGCATTTAAAAATGATTATCCTGAATTGAGAATTGATAAATCGAAGTTTTATAGTTTGCGACCGAAATATGTCTTACTTAGACCCATCAAGGTAGTGTGTCTCTGTATCTATGTCGCAAATTACGATTTATTTCTTACGAGCTTAATTAATTATAGAGGGAGTAACTTCGGTCACAAGTAATAAACTCAACAATGTGTGAATTATGTTTCATGTTCTAAAACTGCAAGATATAGAAGAAATTACGTATGCTTTGTGGGATAGTGGAAAGTTGATTAAAGAAACCATGTCAATTTCTGCTTTTAAAGATGAACTTTCGATTTTGACCATGAAGGTTAGTATTCACATATATGTAAAAAATATACAACCTAAAGCTATAAAAGCAGAAAGAGAAAATGCAAGAAGATTACGAAGACCCACATAATTTAGTTCCTCAAATAAACTTCGCTTATAATTGGGCTGTGATTCATAATGAAGCAGTTCAAGGAAATCATTGGGTTAATGATGTGATTCAATAAAAAATTACCATTATATCACTATCCCATTTAAAAATCGCTTTCAATTATATGAATTAACGAGCTGCCATAGTCCTATCTTACCGACTCCTCCATTTCACCTCGTAAAAAAATAAATACAATGAATTGTTTAAAACGAAAAGTGCACTCGTCTAAGTTTTGTAATGCGCCATCGATGGTCCGAAACCAGAGGTCAAAATAATGAGTGGTTTTTTATTGAAGTTTGAACAAATTTTGAGAATTATGAAATAATTTTGTTCAAACTTTACTAAGAAACCACTAATTATTTTGACGTCCGGTTTTGGTATGTCGATTGCGCATTAAAAAACTTAGAGGAGTGCACTCTTCGTTATGGATAATTAATTAAATCTATTTTTTTACAGGACGAAATAGAGGAGCCGGTAAGGTAGGACTATGGTACCCTCTTAAATGGTTGTTTTCTGCTACTGGGCACGGAAAAGGAGATGTAGATGGTGTGGGTGAACTTATAAAGCATAATGCTACTTCGCATAATCTTCGAGATCCTCATGAAAAATCCATTCAAAATATTAATGATTTTCTAAAGTATGTCCAAAAATATACAGATGCAATTAAAATAATACCTTTACAAGACGTTGAAAAGTTTAGAAAAGTAAAAAAGTTGATTGGCTTGCAACTCCTAAATATCCTAGAATTCAAATAACTCACTTATGGATTAAAGAAACATGTAATGATAAAGTACATTGTTTGACAGTGAAGACCGCTGATCGTCTGCTTACTGAAGTAAGAACAATTAAGCATAAAAACAAAAATTTTAGAAGACAAGTATAAAAAATGAAATACATACTTATGTATATTTATATATTACTTATACACAAAGATTAACCCTATATTAACACCTTATGTTAACTGGTTTATCATTGACTATACACAAGCGTTAAGCGTAAAAAATTTTTTTGTATGTTATTACATTAGGGTTCAGTATCTTAGCCCAAATCCCCTGATTCTCACAAACACGTCTAGACAGGTATGTATGTCCTATATCACGATAAATGAAAATTGAGCAAAAGAAAAATGGGATTTTCGAGAAAAATGCATTTTTCTAAAAAGTTAATTTTTCAGTAAAAGGTGCATAACTATTTTTTTTTTTTATTATGAAATAAAGGACATGAAAAGGGGCTCAAAACTGAGTAAAATTATCTGTTACAAGCTTAAAAGTTAAAATACTGGTGAAACTATAGTAGTTTGAAAATTACATTGAAGAAATTTCCTTGAAAATTTTTGGCATCGCTAAACGCATGAAATTTTGATGTAACAAAAAATTTTAAAATATGTGTTAAATAATTTTTGGAGAAGAATATAAATATTTTAATTTCGAAATGATAGGTGATAGATTCGGCCCTTTACGAAACAAGACATAGTTGCTCAGAGACTACTCCTGCTTTTGAGTCAGCTTGGTTTAGTTATTGCTATTATGTGGAAATAGGGGCTAAAAAGATCCTTATTGCCTCAATGTGAATCAAGATTGAGTTAGCATTGAGACAATATACTCGTAGCTTATCCCTAGTGCTTTTCGTCGATGCTGGTTGATGATTTTGTGATGATGATGAAAGGGAAGATGCACTATGAGTATGAGACGGAGAAGAGAATGTGAGATGTGGATGAGAATACTATAGCAAATCCTTATCATTGGCTGATGTGTGGGCTGTAGTTTCTGAGAACAGCGAGTAGGTGTTGTACGTTCGGATGTCCGTAGTTTATTAGTAGTGCCTGTCTGAGAATTTTAGCTGATAGATGATATTGACGGCTTCGTTCGCCAGTTTTTCGACAATGGATGAGCGGAAATTATGTCCCTAGGTTCCAAGTTCTGACAGATTATCTTTTGAACCACAAATGATAGATTATGGATATTAACACCACTCTTGTATTTGAGACCACTCAGTACAACATCAGAACAGAGACACTGTTGAGTATTTGCTAGTTCAGAGAGCCGAGAGAAGAGAGATGCGTTTAATTCTTTCCGATGCTGAATCCTGCCACGAGTGACTGCTACGCTTTCCGCAAAGTTTGTTGAAGATAGCTACGATCTACTATCTTACGGAAAGAATTGTAGTCACTTTTTAGTTTTTCTATATCCTCAATTGCGGCATCAACTCGCTGAATTATTGCAGAAATCACCCCGAGAATTTGAGGCTTATCTAATAAATCTACTACTTTATGAGTGATGTATGTCAATGACGTTTGGAAATAAGATATTTTATCTTCAATGCTATCCAACTTAACCAGTTTGTCCATTTTTTCCAGCAGCATGCTAAGTATTTCGTCAGTGGAGGGCGTGTGTCGAGTATCAGTATAGGGATTGCGATCTTCTCTCTCTCCCTAACTGAGAGAGTGGGGGAAGCGGCCATGTTGCGCTCCGCGAGAAGCCGCCTGCGAGCGGCAGCCGTTGCTGAGTCGTGCGCACGTGGGTCCGCTGTAACCATCTCTCCAATAAAACTTCCTCGTTACCGTTGACTCTCCGACTCTTTCATTTCTCTTCCTCTCCCTTTCTTCCTCCACAAGTGGAGAGCCCTGGGGTACAAATTCCCACATGAGACATACTATCACCAGTAGAAGTAGTAGCGCTCGTGGAATTGTTACGCGATCTTGTGTTACCGGTTACTGACATGAAAGGGCTCGACGAGTTTCTAGATGGTGCGGGAGTGTTCATGATGATGAGGCAGATGTTGCAGGTTTTTATCCTACAACTGTGGGCCTCCAGATCTATTTTTGAAGTAGTGCATTGTGTGTGATAATCCTTGCTACACTTATCGGAGGCATGAAGTTTAGCTTCCGCTGCAGGTTCTTCTCCACAAGTTCTGCAAAGAATGCCTATGATTGAATTAAATTAAATTGCTGGAACGTTTACTGTTCGTGAAAAGGTATGGTCGCACAGTTGCCATAATACAGGCGCTATAACTATGGCAGAACAGTTGCCGTGGTTCAGGCGTTCTTATCTAGGACAGCGCAGGTGCCGTGGCATAGACGCGTCAAACTATCACAGCGCAATGGCCACGATACAGGCGCTTGTTGGTTCGATGGTAAGGTAGAGTTATGGGACAATACTGATGGTAAGGCATCTCGGCAGGTAACTTACCTCGAAAGTAGTACTACGTGGCGACTTGGACTGCGGCGCCTTTATGACGGTTTAAGTAGTAATAAAAACAGCCAGTCCATACAGATGATGGTGCAGACGACAGTCGAAGGCAAGGTCAAGATGTTGCAGACGTGATAGCCAGGTCTTTTTGGCTATAAAAGGCCGGCTGCATAGCTGAATTGTTCAGATGGAGTTGGGCGCTCCAGGAGGTAGGATGCCTCTTGGTTAGTGGGGCGTGGTCATTTATATTGTCAAAGAGTAATAATTTCGTTTACCTTTTGCAAGTAAGTATATACCGTAATAGGTATACAGTTTATTATTAGTATACCGATTAATTATAGTTGATCCTCTTTAATAAATGTTATTATTAATATTCAATTTGATTCATAGTTCAGTACTCAAGAAGTCATTTTTGTTTTTGTTAATCTTTACTTACGTTAAATCAATTTATCTTCAGGATATTTGTTCAAGGTGTTTTGTTATATAGAATTAGATATATAAAAACATAAACATTTTACTAAACTACAATTTTATTGTATCTATTCTGTAAGTCTATCTATATGTTAATCTTCCGGCGCGTTACCTTTGCTTAGAGATGTTCAAATAAGGAGGAAGGCCCATTAGATGGTGACCGTTTCCGAAAATAGTCCTCGGCCATCTGGAGTATGTAGGGTGCGATACCGAAGCCTTCTAACGCTGTGCGCAAATCTACCCCTCTCGCTGAGTTAAATGCATTTTTAACGTTTAGCGTGTGCAAGTAAAACCGGCGGTCGCGGTCCATGACAATGGACCGCGGTTCCTTTGTGCATCCCACCGCTGGCGTAACCGGACGTATACCCCCAATCGTTGAGAAACCCTTTCTTAATCTGTGCTAGTTTGCTATAAGCCGCCTGATTCCGGATAACGCATTTTGGATTCTAAATCTCAGTAGCATCTGCATATCCTTGCCAATAGTCGCCAATAAACTGAGTGACCGATACGCGGATGAAGATATGGGATATTCCTTCCCCTTGTTAATGAGGACTAGCTTCGTTTTTTTTCATTTGTTGCTAAAGCACCTCTTGGATACATAAGTCGTACATATTCAGAAAATGTTCCGGGCACTAAGAAGCGGTGTATTAAGAACTTCTACTGGAATACTTCTAGGTCTCGGCGCCCTACCACTCTTTAACGATGTAATCGCTCAACTTACTTAGGCCCCAGTAAATGCGGGTATATTCTCTTCCCATACGCTCGCGTAAGAAGCCCATCGACTATCCCGTTGATTAATCATGTCAACTACTTTTATTGCAGATAGCAATTTACGACGATAGACAAGACCTGTATTTGCATCATTTCCGCCCTCCATTTTACCAGCAGTATCATTGTACCACAGTACACTCGTGTAATGGGAATTTTTGGCAGCAGGTCCATAATTCAATAAAGTTTCAAGGTATGCTCTGTAGGCATAAGCGTTTGTTGGCGGTGACATATGTTTTTGATTAAAAAAAACATCCACTTGAGTAAATAAAGAATTCGTAAAATTATTGACAGGTCCGTCTTTTGTTACATCGGCTACAACGTCTTGAGGTACGTCTACAGTAGTTTGTAGGCTTACACGCAGACTAAGCATAGTGTCAGCAAGATCAATATATTCTTCTCCAGTGCGAGGTAACACACATTCTATAGGCGAGTCATCAGTTAACGATGATATTGGTTTATATTGTATCCAGTGTGAATTTTCTATCGTTGTTTGAGTAGGAGGAATTTCAAACAGAGGAAACTCCGACTTGAGGCACTCGCATGAATGGGTGTGTAAAAAAACCATCTTATCTATCCAAAAATATCTCTCGTGGTTAACTTCTTTTTCTTTTGTTTCGATTGTTTTCTCTTAGCCTGGCATTTTTACAAGCTACTAGACTAGCGTTTCCTTGTTTTCCATTCTTTAGAACTGCTTTTCTTCTTTTTACCTCTGTGCGTTGTATCAGAGGCAATACCCATTTGCAACTGAAGAGGTAAGCCGTAGCGTGGTGCTTTATACCCCGACCCCTCCATTAGTTTATCCAATTTCTTCTCTGCATTTCGTTTGAGAACTTTGCCAGATTCTTTAAAACGTTATCGAATCGACTCTTTGAATGGTGTGTTTCGTGTGGTAACATCAGACATAATGTTCATACCAGTACGCATAGCCTCCTTCTCAACAGCCTTGGCTGCTCAAGTGAAAAGCTGGTAAACACGACGGAAAACTCCAGCCAAAAATGAATCAATACGACCGTGACCCCTTTGGTAGGGGGGCCCGATGTTATTCATTGAGCCCCACCGAACATCTCCCCACCACTATAACCACCGCCCACTTGCATGTTGCAGTATTCCTGGTAACGATCCATCGCTGTATTAAAAATGAGCTCTAATCAAGTGTTTTTAAATGAAGTGTCACTGTCAAAGTACCGTAATCGAATAGGATTGCACAGCCACTTTGGTCCCTTGTATCGATTTCTATGGTCTGAAACGAATTGTATAATAAAGGCATATACATGGGTGGGGAGAAACTCTTGATTCTCGTACTACCGTACGTGTAATCATCGGTATTTAACGATACTGCTCGCAACAATCGGGAGTGTACGTCACCTGTTATGTAAAGTTCACGAATATCGCTATAAAGCATAAGCATAGATGGAAGTCCATTGGAGAGATGAGTAGGTCTATCACATACTACTGATTCTTCATCTCTTATGAAAATAGTATTCGTGCTTTCGAAGCCCAAAATTTTTCGCAATTTCTCGGATAAATGAAGCTGATGACTGAATACAGTGCAAGTTTTCTTTGTACAAACTTGGGCTCGACACCAAATTTTAAACGATATTCGAAACAGCTTAAACTATTTAACACGGCTATTACAATGTCTACATCCTACATCTTTTGTAACAGCGACACTGCAGTACTAAAATTTTTTGCCTTTTTCTCTAGAGTCGAGTTTGGAATGAGATTCAGAGAAACTGTTCTATCCGGTTGTTCAGAAGATACATGTTGAAATGTCAGCAGAATTTGAACCGCTGTAAGCGCAACTGACCATAAACCTGGAATACGTATCTGCTGAGGTAGTTGCGTGATGAAATGTGTCGTGGTATTTTCTGCAAAATAATTCATGCTACTGTTGCACGGCAACACAATATAAAACTGATCTTTCATTTTAATTTTTTTTTATATATTCGTTCATTGATTCACTCTAACCCAGGAATTGGACTTATCGCCGTATCCTTTCCACTTTATAAAATATTCTTTAGACGAACCTGTCCCTCTAGTTTCCAAAATTTCATCAATTTAAAAAACATTAGTAGTTCAATTTTTACGCACTTTGCACAATTCTTTGGCGTAAAAAAATCCGTCAATTCCCTCGCCTGCCAAGTCTTCTAAATAATAAACTGCAGGCGGTGCGTTAATGAGATTCATGTAATTCTGAAAATCTGTAGTGTCCAACCATTCTCATATCCTTTATCGAAAACGTTCTTCGCACGACTGACTTGCACCAAGTCACCGACGCAGTATTTATTTATGATATCGGCGTTGAAAATGTTCACGGGCTTTGGCTGCGCTGTGCAGTGTTACGGCTGCTGACACCATTTTTAGCCGAATGTTTAGTATGATTGTACGTATCTACGGTTTTCTGCAGAACATCGACATACCTTCGAGAATTTTTATGAGTAAAATATCGCCACGTTATGCCCTTTATAATTCTGAGAAGTCTTTCGACAATCGAAGCTTTTGTATTCGGACTTCGTGACACCTGTACGCAATTCCGTGTTTCGACAAATTTTTCCGCATGACGTCACCAACAAATTCTTTACCTTTATCAGTTAGAAGACATATTGGTTTCCGGCCATTACTTCTCGACAAAATACGGTCAAAAGCGTATTGGCTGATGATATCGATAACAGTTAAAACGTAGCTGTAGCTGTCGTTGTAGGATTTTATAGATCTCATGTCCATCAAATCAGTTTCCCGCACCTCATCGAAATTGCACACATTATAATTACGTTTAGTAAAACAATTCGGAACAGTTCTATGCAAGTTATAAGCGTCTTCACTCTCAAGCCATTCAATAACACTTTGACGGCCGTATTTTCTATGCGTAGCTCGCAAAAGTTTATCACCATGAGCGTACCCTGAAGGTTGATGTGCTTCGTAATAAAATTTTTCAAACGTTTTATTCATTGTTCGAGATTATTTTGTCTATTTTCTTCTTATTTTTTGCTTTCCGTTCCTTCTTCTTGTCCTTCATTATTTTCCAGAACTTTGACTTTTTATCTTCTTGTCTCGTTTTTCCATAACATTCTTGATACGCGAAAAAAATTTTTCAAAAATTATATTACTAACCATACAGCAAGCTGTCAGCATTGCGACTGTCCTTTCGTCAGACGGCGTTTCCTCGGCCAACAGACGTGAGAAGGCGTATTGCGCTAAAACTCGATCGGCTTGACGATGGTCTTTGTTCAAATCGGCATAAGCTAGATCATGCTGTCGACAGGTCTCATGCAACGGATTGATTCCAACGTTTCCGCGTGCAATACGCTCTGCTAACTTAGTTCCTGGTCAACAAAATTTGTGATGCAGTACGTGCATTTCAAACGGCAATAAATCAATGAGTTCATCTAGAACACAGTTCCTTCTTCTTGAGAATTCATTAGCGTAGACCTAATGTCTTGCTCATTCCCCGCCATGACAGTATTTCAAAGTGTGGTGGTGAGACTTTCCTTTTTCAGCTGACTTGTTTCTTTTTCTTCGGGTTTCCATGTCTCTGTTTCGTCACTGGTTCTGTCACTATAACTCTGAACTCTCAAAATCGGAATGTGACGCGGCCTGGTAAAAACATTATTTTTTGAACGATCGCTGGTTAAAATATATTATAAACTCTCAAGACACAGTTGCTTGATTAAGAGCATCAGCAAACTGAAGATGTCCAGGCGGAGCGCTCCTTTTTCTATCTCTCATTGCATCATTGAACAAGTCGACAATGTTGGCTTCGGGTAAGCGTATAATAAATATTATAATGAAAAATAGCAATAAACAAATTTAATTTTTTTTATTAACTTTTTCAATTTTTGAGATATTTGCATGATTTTTACAAGGTATTCATATTTTAGCGCAAACAATTCAATGACACTCTCGGATTAACCAAAAAGTCAAAATAGAAATACTTTTTTATTCTGTATCATTATCTACTCTTGTAGATAAGAGTTATGTTACACCTCGCTCGATTATTTTAATTCGCGTCTCTTCTTTGCTCTTCATTTGTAGCTTTTTGAACTCGTAAAATTGTTTAAGTTATTTCTATTTTGTAAATTTTTGACGGGATTCTAAACCAGAACCCTCATCTTCGCTTCTCGTAAGAGAACACGTCTATGGGCATGCGTTCATGTGTATATGTGTGTATGTATGTGGTTGTGTGTGTATCGTATTCTGTGTGCGCTTGTAATTTGATATTCAATTTTTTATCCCTCGCTGTGGGTCGTCGTCAGAAATTCTTGACCTTGACCTCAGCTGGCGTCTAAGGTTGGGGGCAAGTTTTTCGTGACGGCCTATGGCGCGGGTTATACTACTATAGAATATTCTAACAACAATCTACACTGCAATATCTCACTTGATTCTGCAGAAGAACTCCAAAATGCAATAAAACATTTCAATATTTTAATACATCATGCCGCTAAACAAGACACCACATCATTTTAAATTCCGAAAAACAACAACATGTTGCTAAACATATACTTGGAGAAATATGAGAAGAGATAGTTATGAAAAATATGGCAAACTACAAGGTCCGCACATATCAAAACCAAATTAAACAAATCAATGGAAGACCTAAAAACCTTGCTCATCCAAGAAAAGAATATCAGTATTCAAAAGTACCTGTAAAGTCTAACTGCAAATGAAGCAACTGAGTAGTCTCTTTGAAAAGCTACGAAAAAAATTAAACGCCCACAGCAACATATACCACCAATCAGGAAGCCTAACGAGGACTGTACCAGAAACGAATGTGAAAAAGCTGAGACATTTGCATACCATCTTAGTGAAGTTTTCTAACCTATAAATCGCGAGATCCCTGAACGTGAAGAAGAAGAATTAATTAAACAAAACGAGCACCACG
>JAYJLV010098032.1:0-12347 GCA_036873485.1 Torymus texanus | reverse complement strand
TGGCTTACGTTTGCGTGATAAGACCCAAATTGGTAGAAACTGGTGGCACGTTCCTATAGAAGTTTATTGATATTTTTGCTTATATCTTCGAGAATTTTTCAAATATGTCACTCAAACTTTTATTACATGTTTAGAATAATATATAAAATCGAAAAATCAAATAAAAAAAAAATTTTGATTTTTTTAAATTTATATCTGTAAGACGCCCTTAAAAAGACAAGTATATAAAATGCTGATAGCCGAGTCAGATAATACACAATATCCAAACTTCTTTATGTTACATAGAGGGTGTGGAATTACCGAATAAGTAAGATGACATTTTATTATGATAAGGTATAGATTACATTAGAGCGAAGAGAATCTCGCAACGTTAGTAAATTTACATAAACCTCTCAAAACGACTGTTTGACGCAGAAGCCACGTGTTTGCTGACTTGAGTGAGAAGGTCACGTACGAAAGACACAGAGAGATACGTATATTTTTCATGAAACGGTTACGTCCAGTAACAGTATATTTAAGGAGGATGGAGCCTCAACTCGTCAGTGCACTTTGGCCATCGACAACAAAAGATCGTACATTAAAATGGTTAGAGCCAGTGCAAGCCACCTTGGTAAATTTTGCGGCTTGCTTTACGCATCGCAAGAAATCGCGAGTCACACATTTGTACAATGTGTGGGCCTGTGTAGTCCCGTGATTTTAAAAGGTTATCTTTAAATGTGTTGTGTAAAAATTGCATTTCCTTTTACTACATTGTCGGATATCTACAATTAATTACATGTACGGTATCTGCTTATTTCATAATAGCGATATTCTATCAATAACTGTGAAGGCAATAAAACAACGTAACGAACATACCGATTCTCTAGCCGGGAGGATAATGCGACGTCATTGTAAGTCACATATATTATTATCAATATTTTTCTTTATTTTCAATAAATCGATTTTATGCACAGCGATTAATCAAATGCTCGACGATGCGGAGGTGACGAGTTCATCATGCAGTACCAATATCAAGACGATGCACAGCCAGGACCTTGGATATCTGATAATCCACAACCTGGTCCGTCAACGACCGCTGTACATCGTGATGATGAAGATATACCAAATCGTAAGTATTGAATCTGTTACAATAATTTTCATATTATTAAGGTTCGATTCAATATTTCAGTCACACCCAGTAAACTTTGGATAATATAATATTAGGTCAACTGCCAAAACGAATAATAATCGGTTTTGTTAACAATAAGGCTTTCAATGGCGCTCGAGGTCTAAATCAGTTTAACTTTGCACATTTTAATATAAATTTTCTATGTCTATATAAGTTTGTATGTCGACGGTGTACCATCTGAAAAAAAAGGTAGTGAATAAATTCTTTAATAACAAAACCCATATATATTTTTAAGGGTTCAAATGTTTTTTTTCATTAAGTTGTATAATTACCTATAATTTAAAACTATATTATGTAGGTATTTGAGATGCTGGCCTTCTAGTCTATTAGCCTTAAAAAATCCTTCTGAATTAGAAGCTGGCATGTCATTGCCGCAGGATTTTCTTTTATCAAAGCAAGGTAATGGTCTGAAAATTTAGGAGCACCTTTGAAATTGTATTGGTTATGGAAAATATGAGTTACTTTTTTTATAAAGGTTTTAGAAAAAAAAGCTGAAAAATAAAATTGAAAAAAAAACAATGTAATTTTAATAAAAAAACATTAAAAAATTAGATTTTTCATTAAAAAACAATTTTAAAATAATTTTTTCAGGAAAAGTAGCTCACATTTTCTATAACTGCTATAACTACAAAGGTACTCCTAAATAATCAGTCCCTTGGTTTGCTTTGTTAAAATAAAATCCTGCGGCAATGACATGCCAGCTCCTAATTCCGAAGGATTTTTTAAATCTAATCGACTGCAAGGCCAGAATCTGTAATACCTGCATAATATAGTTTTAAATTATGGGTAATTATACAACTTAATGATAAAAAAATTTGAACCCATAAAAATATATAGCTTTGTTATTAAAGAATTTATTCACTACCTTTTTTTCAGATTCAACCATGGCTTGTCCCCTTAATCACCTTTACACCATAACCTTTTCCTGATTTAACTATTATGCTGTAATTAAATGAATGAATTTATTTTCTCTGTTACAGGTAATGATAACACGAGGTCTTCATCGGCAATATGGACAGTTGCCATGTCATCGTTACTTTCGTTCGCTTCTTCGACTGACCGAGATGCGACATCAGGTGCTTAGGCTACCATGGAAAGTGATTCATCTTCTTCGTGAGTATTAATTTCTAAGCGACTTAAGCCGTCTGCTTTCCTTTTCCCTTCTTGTACTTAATTTCGAAGTCATACTTTTCCAACTTTATTCTCCAGCGGATTAATTTACTGTTAGGTGTTTTTAGGGACCAAAGCCAAGTGAGCGGTTTATGATCGGTTTCAATCGTAAACTTTCTCCCATATATGTACGGTCGAAAATGTCTGCAATGGTTCCACAATCGCTAGTAATTCTTTTTCAATTGTGGAATAATTTTGTTCGGCCGAATTTAAGGTTCTAGAGAAGCATGATATAAGATGTTTGTCCTGGCTTAATTCGGCTCTAATACCAACATTTGAAGCGTCCGAAGAAATGACAAATGGTTTTGGAAAGTCGGGATATGCTAATACAGGAGCGTTAACAATTAGTTCTTTCAATTTGTTGAATGCCTCCAAATATTTTTCGTCCCGATAATCTAATTTTGCATTCTTTTTAAGCACCTTTTTAAGTGGCTTAGATATTTTCGTATAATTTTTTATGAATCTTCGGTAAAACCCTGTAAGTGATAAGAATGATCTCACTTCAGTTAATGTTTTTGGGACAGGGTATCTTACTATAGCGTCAATTTTTTCGGGGTTTGGCTTGATTCCTTCTGGTGTTATAATGTGCCCTAAAAATGGTACCTCTTTTCTCAAAAATTCGCTTTTATCAAGTTGAATTTTCAGACCATAGTTTCTAAGTTCGTCAAATATAAGTCTCAAATGTTGTAAATGTTCTTGCAGCGATTTCGAGAACACTTCAATGTCGTGCATGTAAACAAAACAAAATTTGTGCAAGTACTTCCTCAGAACCATATCCATCATTCGTTGGAATGTCGCAGGCCAAACGGCATGCGGACGTACGCGTAGTGTACGTTTTCAATGATAAAGGCTGTTTTCTTTATGCAGTCCTTCTGCAATGGTATCTGGTGGAATCCCTGTACTAAATCCAAGGTAGTAAAATAGGAGCCTTTACCGAAATTTTCCAGTATTTCTTCCATTTGCGGTAGTGGGTATTTGTCTTCAATTATCTTATCATTTAGTTTTCTGTAATCTATAACCATCCTCCACTTCTTTTTGCCACTGGCGTCCAGTTTTTTGGAACTATCCACACTGGGGATGAGTATGGCGAATTACTCGGCCGAATTATTTCATCTATTAATAATTTTCTGACTTGCTGTTGTATTGTATCTAAAGCTTCTGATGTAAACAGGGTGGTCATCTTTCGTGCGAATATCATGTGAGACCGCATTGGTAGCTGATAACTCCTCCTCTGCGTTGTAGAAGCAGTCTTTATATTTTTCACATAGCGATTCAATATTTTGTTTTTCTTCACTGTTCATATGATCGGTTCTTTTCTGCGATCTCATCTTTCCTCGATGATGATTTAATTTAGCCGTCTTGCATTTATCCGGTTGATTTTTTAAATAATTAATTTCGAATTTTGATGTGCTGAAGTTTGAGTTCTATAATCTATGTTCGCCTCTAAGTTTACTAAGTTTTTATGTTCGATAAGGCAGTCATATGTTGAATGCCACTCTGCTATAAGAAATGTTATGGGGAGTAAGTTCGCCTAATTCATGTAAAATGGGGAAAGTAAATGCAGGACTATCTTTTGTTACCTTGTGAACCGATTTAATTTCAAATGAGTGTGGGAAGATAAATTTAGGAAATAGTTTGTATGCTATTTATAGATTAATAATGAACGAAGATGCTCCAGAGTCGATTATAATTTGAAGTGGAGGGTTTAGTGTAATTATGTGCGGTAAATCGGGCGAATTTCCAATTGAATTTAAATTTACTACGTTATGTTGTACATATCGATAGCTTGCTAAAAATTTTGATCGTCGATAGCTTCTTGATTTTCTGAATTCGTATTTTCTTCATTGATTAGAGGTAGTTCGTCCTGTTGAGTTGCTTCATACTCTTTATTTTCTTCTTGCTGACAATGCAGCTTCTACGATAAAATTAGCTGGTCCTGTACTTCTAAAAACGTTATTCGTTCTGACCGGTGCTAAATTATTTGATCGATTAGCTTGGTTGCAGCTCGATCTATTGGTATTTCTGATTTCTGGTGTTTATCGACATAGGCGTAGGTTGATTACTTTGGGATCGAAGTGAGTTACTGTTATTATTGTGGTTTCGTCAAAAATTTTTATTTCCAAGGCTCATTGGATTAAAGCAGAGTGATGCTTGTACAGTAGCAGGTCGTGATTGAGATAAAAATGAATTCTGATTTCTTGATGGCCCGGAGTTGTTAAAAGGGTTGGTATTTCTTGGATTCCCGATCGTAGAAAACATATTTACATTTTTAGAATCAAAAGAAATATTTTGTAACGGTTTAATTTCGCGTTGACTCTCGAAATTGAGGAACGCCACTTGTTGCTCGTGATTATCGTATTTACGATATTTTGTTAAGCAAGCTTCGATATCGTCTAGTTCGAAGTGTATTAAGAGGGAATGGTATGGCTCTGTAATACCATTAATGAACGTGTTTTTGTAAAATGAATTCTTCTTAATAATTTTAGTATTTTGATCATCAACATTTAACTGTAAATGGTCTTTTAATTTATTTAGACGGGTTATAATTTCGTCCACGTATTTTTTGTATGACTGATTTGATAGTTGATAGCAGCTACTCAGTTTACTAAACAACAGTTCTTCTGAACTGGGGTCACTATATCTATTAACTAAGAGCGCTTTGCACTCGGCATAAGTTGCCGAATTATTCGCGGCGACAAGGTCTAACGCTGCACCGCGAATACGTGATTTAATAAGAGCGAACAATGCTACATTTAATGCGTTATCGTTTGTAGCTAGATTTTCTGCGATGTTATCGCATGTTTGAAGGAAGTGCGATTGGAGCTTAGTGCCTTCTTCGTAAGTGGGAATGACATCTCGCCATATAGCTAATCTGAGCTTAAATTCCTCCACTGTTATTTCATTTGCCATTCTTCTTTTGGCTTTGTAATACTTCTTTGCTTATGAAATCGATCGTATTTAGGGATACGGTTAGGTGGGATAAAAGAAGTTCCAAAGACTTACTTTTTATGTCTTGATGATTCCAGGTGAATCTCTGCTTATAGGTGGGATCCAATCTCGGCGTGTGAATACTGCGACGGAGGGGTTGAAACACCAACTGCTGCCTTCACAATGATTTTCGTCCTATGTAATTGGAGAAGAATCTGAATTCGACAGCTTCGCAGTATCCTGTCCCGCAGCGCCAGTTAAGTGAAATGACCGGCGGATGTACAAGTCGACATAAAATCACACAGGTAATACTCTCACTTTAAATAAATCGAACAAAGGAGTTGATCTATATTTAATTTATTATAGACATTATTCAGGGTATAGTGGGTTTTGTCTTGAATTTTGGCACGCCCAAGATGGCCGCTGATCGCGCAGATGCGACGCGCAAGTTCCTCGCGTCTGATGGGAGGTGGCGCGAATAAGAAGGAAAAAACGCGGTCGGTTGCGTGCGTCGCGCGCTTACTCTCTCTCTCGGGCACCAGCCATCGATCGGAGACCACGTGTATCGGCGCGCTGACATTTTTCCCTCCAAATCTGAAGACGGCGAGATACAGGGTTTTTTCCGGGCTGTTCCCGGATTCCGCCTATTACGCGGGTGGGCTACAATCGAGCTGGGCTGTCCCCAGATTCCTACGCCGGTGGGTGGCATCAAGACTGGGCTGTACTCAGGCCATCAACGCGGATCCTGGATTTTTGAGGCTACCGTATTGACGCGGGCATTCCGCCGCGCTGAACCCGGCGTGCCTTCTTGTGCAAGCCTACCCTGCTTCTCATCATTGCCAGGTATACATTCTGATCTGTCACGAGTAACTCTGATATAATCTGCGTATCGAGCGTTCTTTTGGGCTGAACCCGATGTGTACTTGGGCGCAGGCTGAACCTGCTGCTAGCTTAGAATTAAGTTTAAACTTATTTGTAACACGTGTCGAGTACGTGAATTTCTGCGTTGTATTCCATATTTAGTAATAAAATCGATTATGTTACAATAAAGCGTTTCAACACGTTATTTTCCTCACCCACCTCATGAGCACTCTTCTCCCGGTTGTTACCTACATTTTCTTTTCTTCTATTTTTATTTTTCTTCTTCTTTTTCTTTTTTCTTTTTATTCTCTTTTTTTTATTTTGTTTCCTTGATTCGTTCTCTTTTCCGTAACATTATTTGGTCCTTCGAGCCGGATTAAGAGGAGCGCGTGAGTCAGGGTGAGGAATCTGAACGCTTTTCGGTAATCGCAGAAGCTGTTATTCTGTGATTGCGTTTTAAATAGCAGATCCTTGACGGAGGCATACGTAGGTAGATTAATCGGGGCGTTCGTGCTGAACATCCGACATGGCCCCAGCAACCTCAGCCAAATTCATAAGACGGCAGCAGGTTCGGGCTGCTGAAATTAGGCGTGTGATTGGAAGGGTTAAAGAGTTCACACCAGAACTCAAGACGCGGGCAAGATTCCAGCGCACTCTGCACAAATTACGTGACTATTGGTCTGAATATCGACGTACTCATCTGGTGATTGCAAGCAAGGATGACGCTGCAGCAAGAGAGTACGTCGGCTCACTAACCTTTGGACTATTGGAAATGGAGGTTGACGATTGTGAAGAGGAAATCAAGACTCAGCTACTCAATCTTGAAACTACTATCAACTTATCGACGTCGACTAGCCAGGCAGATGTCTCAGGTACAGGATCCATAAAATTACCGAGATTACAATTGCCTACGTTCGACGGCAAATGTGTCGACTGGCCTGCTTTCTGCGATCAGTTTATGAGCACAATACATGAGTCCAACCTTTCTAAGGTCGCCAAACTTCAATATCTCAAGGGTTGTTTGAAGGGCGAGGCTGCTGAATTTGTCAAAAATATTACTGTAACTCAGGCTAATTATCTGTCGACTTGGGAGTCATTACAAGAACGTTACCACAGTTTACATCGGATAGTTTCTGCTCATATGGAGCCATTCGAGCAATTACCACAGAGTTAAAAAATCTCTGTCTCACACTTACAACAGTTACGAGACATAACACAACAATCAGTTCAGGCATTGAAGAATCTCGACCAGGACGTGGAAGGTTAGGACTTCTGGTTAGTCTATCGTATGGTTAAATGTCACGATGTAGACTCACGAACACTTTAGGGAGCCCATCTGAAGCTACGAGAAGACGCCACAGGAAAATTACCAATGATCTAGTAAAGATTCTTTAATGACCTAGTAAAGATTCTGAATGATCGTATTGACTCGTTAGAAGTGGGGGCATCTCTCCAGGCGTCAGCGAGCAACTGCACATACCCTGGCAGGCAACGAGCATCCACGTCGACAACGTTCCACGTGACCTCAAATAAAATTTCATCTTATCCACCACGAAAATGTGCACTGTGCTCAGCTCACCATTACGTTAACCAGTGCCCCAGATTTAAGAGCATGTCGTGGTCTGATCGCCGCAATGAGGTCCGATGGCTAAAACTCTGTTTTAACTGTCTTGGTTCTCACCTTGTGGAGAACTGTAATTCAACCAGAACATGCACGATTTGTAATTTAAGACATCATATCTTGATTCATAGTCCTCTAGCGATAAACCAAATCGGAGATCTGCCCTCAGCAAGCACTCAGCCGACTGCATGACAAAACCAGTCCTCACACAGTTCAACTCGCGTGTTATTAACTACAGCCAAAGTCAAAATATGTGGTCTGGATGGAAATCAAATCGTAGTGCGAGCTTTGCTCGATCAGGGGTCTGAGGCGTCCTTTATTACGACATCAGCAGTGCAATTGCTTACTCTCAAAGGCGGGTTTACGTACCAGTGTCTCGACTTGCTACTGCTCCAGTTAGTATCTGCCATTCAAGTGCGTTCGTGTGCGTTCACTCACTGACCCAACCTCATAGCAAAATTGAGTTTGAAGCTCTCGCCCTACCTCGGCTTGCAAGGCCTCTACCGTCCAGACAATCACTTATAACCTCCCAAGACGTACCCAAGGATCTACCACTGGCTGATCCAGCTTTTCAGTTTCCTGGTCGGATTGATTTGATCATGGGTGTAGGACTATATGCAAAAGTCTTACAGCCAGGGGTCAAGACCCTTTCTCCATGGGGTATCATCGCGCAGAAGACGTTGTTTGGCTGGATCCTGTTGGGCACGCAAGAAGGGAAGGGGCTCAGTCCGATCAATCGCAAGGTCACAACTTCGTACAGTGGTATCGCATGCACGCCCGAGGCAGAATTATCCGAAGCTATGGAAAAATTTTGGAAGCTGGAAGAAATACCGACAAGCCCAGTTTTTATGAAGCCAGAAGAGCAGTTCTGTGAAACCTTTTATGAGGAAACGCCCAGCTGACGACCTGATGGGCGGTATGTTGTTCGTCTTTGTCTCAACTCTAACCCACCGTTAGGAGCAAAGGAAACGCGACTTCTAGTTTATTGGTCTTTACTCTCAATAGAGAAACGATTTGCTGCAAATCCTCGGCTAAGCGCCGCCTATAAAGATTGCATAAAGCTGTACGAGTCGTTAGGACAGATGGAATTAGTACCTATGGCAGAGGTAGGGAACCCTAGGGCCTGGTATTTGCCTCATCATGCGGTAATGCAACCCGGCCGTAACGAACCGAAAGTAAGAGTGGTTTTCGACGCTTTTCGGGGCACCGCTCGAAAGGAATGTCTCAACCAATATCTTTACAACGAGCTCTTCCTCTTGTTTTAACCGGTTGGCGTCGCTACCAATATGCCTTAGTTGCAGACCTTGTCAAAATGTCGCCCGATACACCCCCTAAGGAGTATCGCCTAAAGACGGTTACGTATGGCACCTCCTGCGCTCCCTTTCTTGCTCTGCGCACTTTGGTCCAACATGCTATGGACGAAGGGGAGCGATTCCCGCTAGCAGAACGACGTCTACGAGACAACCATACGTTAACGACATCTTCGCGGGAGCTGATCAAGTGAGTGATGCCATTGAACTGCGAGACCAACTTAGAACTCTTCTGCGGTCAGGTGGCTTCGAGTTGAATAAATGGGCAGCCAATAATCGCTCGCTGATTCCTCGGGACTGGCTACCGACAACAGATTCCATGATCCTGGCACCTGATGGATCAGTCAACACCTTGGGTCTAGTATGGAATTTCACCTCAGATAATATCTCACCAGCCAAACACCTCACCGTTGGTGTTACACTGAATATCACTAAACGAATCGTCTTATCTAGGCTTGCACAAGTATTTGACCCACTTGGGTGGCTGTCCCCCATCACAATAGGAGCGAAGATTCTGATGCAAGACCTTTGGCTTTCACGAATAGGATGGGATGAGCCACTATCAGCAGAGATGAGACAGCGGTGGATTGATATCCAGACTTCTTGGTCTACACTCTCGACCTTTACCACTCTGATATAATCTGCGTATCGAGCGTTCTTCCGGGCTGAACCCGATGGGTACTTGGGCGCAGTCTGAACTTGCTGCTAGCTTAGAATTAAGTTTAAACTTATTTGTAATACGTGTCGAGTACGTGAATTTCTGCGTTGTATTCCATATTTAGTAATAAAATTGATTATGTTACAATAAAGCGTTTGAACACGTTATTTTCCTCAGCCACCTCACGAGCACTCTTCTCCCGGCCTTTACCTACATTTTCTTTTCTTCTATTTTTCTTTTTCTTCTTCTTTTTCTTTCTTCTTTTTTTTCTCTTTTTTTTGTTTTGTTTCCTTGATGCGTTCTCTTTTCCGTAACAGACGTCTTAACAGATTGGAGACCCGACCGAGACTGACGATCGCCGGTGCGAAAGCAGAGCGAGAAGTATGTGCATAAGTATATTTATCAAAAGGCATCTTCATTGTTTCTCTAACTTCTTTGTCTTTGCAGAAGCTCCTATATGCAGCAATAAGAAGACATCCGATCGCCGGTCCAGAGTACTTAGAGCATGAGTCACATAACTCTCGCGCATCGATTAGAGACTGGTTGCACCGCCCGTAGAGCAGCTGCCGATCCGTCGGCCGACCCACGGGTGCGCGCACCAATTAGAGAGCGAAGCCCACGTGCTCCGACAGCGAGGCCGCGCGGCTTCACGTGCGGTATCCTGTCACACGTCGAGTTCTTGCCGGGAATCGTTGTTACTTAAGTTAAAATAAAGTCAAGTAAAGTGGTACGCGTTATTTGTGCACCGTCTCACCTTCCTCAGTGCAGGAATTGGCCTTCAACCGACTCCGCGGCGATCGGAGCATCAGCCTCTGGATCCGGCGCAAAGAAATAAGTTTTGGCGTTGTATTAGGGAAGCGGAAAAAGTACAACGTTACACTGTATAAATTATTAAAGGTAACAAAACAACTTCTTTTTTTTTAATAAACATAAAGGGTAGGTATGACTTTTTTCATTACATGTGATAGTTTCATTAGACCTGTAAGAATAGCCCTTTTCGTATAGGGAACTCTACAATAAATTTTCTATTTGAAATGAGTAGTCAAATAGTATTGATCTTATTGTATCAATACCGTATATACGGTAGGTCTCTTCTACATCTAAAATTGGTACTGACAGTTCGATAAAATTATAAGAAGTATCAAATTAATAGTAGTTATCATTTATGTTATATGTTTTAGTATGTTAACAAATTGTGTATAATAAACATGTATTATACATATTTAAGGGACTATTCCCGGTTACAAAGGCAAAAAATCAGCTATAATTACATTTTCTTTTTTTCGTTTCTTTAATTACAGAACATTGTACAACGTTTTTTTATTTTATTAATTTACTCTTCGAAATTACAAAAAAAAAATTTTTTTTCTTAATGTTTACATAATTTTATATAGCGCGTCGAAGTTGAGTGCTGAAAATGACACTGTCTAATGGCCCAGGGTTAATTTCGAAATTGGCCACTCTGAAACAAAAAACTCAAAAATTTTTTAAACAGGATGGTGTCTTACATCGTAATTTACCACCTTTTGTAAAAAATCATTTTAACAAATATAGAGATTCTGTGAAAAAGTTTTAAAAATTACGTTGTTGTGCCCCCTCTTTCCCCTTGTCAATTTTTTCCAACTTTTCTGCAATTTTCTGATAAATTACGGTAGAGGATATCAAATCGCACAAAGCTCACTAAGAATTAAAATGATCCATCGAATGGTTGTAGAGAATAAATCTGGGCCGATTGAAAAAACACCATTTCGAGAATATCGCGTTTAAAGCTTTTTACTATTTATTTATGTAATATTTGTTGCGGCATGAGTTTAAAACTCACGCCAATGCTTCCGCCCTCACGCGCTTGTTATTCATTTCCTAGAATAACTCCGCGGGGGTCCGCTGGGTCTCGCACGCGCTTCTCGTCCTCTTTTTTCCGCTCTGCATGCGGCGCCTGTCTGGAGCAGATACCTCTACACCAGGTTTCAGTTGTAACATGTGTCTATCTCTTTGTCATTTTCTTCTTTCTTTCTCCTACACACTCAACAATTTTTATATTCGCACTCAAATGTTATTATTTATATTGGAAATTATACAACAATAAATTCTCCAATAGTTCATTGTTTTTTTTAAATAAGCTTTACGACGCTTTGCTTCCTCGTTCATTCTCTAAAACCTTCCATCAACCGTCGAAAAATCATATCGCGAGTAAGCCGCGCTCAATTTAATTATTTCGTTTTTACTTTTTATTTTTTTTTTCTAATTTTTATCACAGAGTAGCTCTTGTGCGCGCAGAATATTTAAAAAAAAACCAAGTTTCAACACTTATAATTGGTTAACCAGCAATCCCTGGTTTATATGAAAGAAGTCCCGAGTCGATAAATTCTTGCTGTTCCTCTATCAGAGCTGTTTTCTTTGCCAAGCGAGCTTCCTTCGACGCCGTGCTTTGTTAGCCATCTCAATTCGCTTCTCGTCTTTTTTGGACATAATCATAGGCAGGATATCCAATTATGCATACAATCATCTCTAACATCTTTAACAGAGTCATTCGTCCCTAATTGAATACGACTAATGAAATACGAGGGTGGGTCAATAAGTCCTTAGAAAATCCAACAGATGGCGCGACTAGTACTATAAGCGGTCCATTTT
>JAYJLV010098021.1:0-12352 GCA_036873485.1 Torymus texanus | reverse complement strand
GAGAGAGAGAGAGAGAGAGAGAGAGAGAGAGAGAGAGAGAGAGAGAGAGAGAGAGAGAGAGAGAGAGAGAAAGAGAGTCGAGAGTGATTTACGAGGTTTACGCGTGATTTGTGGATCGGCTGAGATTTCTTCCGTCGTGAGCATTAATTCATGGCTCAAGTAGATTTCCTCGAGGTTTGTTTTGTTTTCGCGGGTCTATGCAGTATTTTGTATACTCTAATCCTATAAAATATGACTTTCTGTCTATTTGTAAAGCTGTTCTGATAAATATTTTTATTTGATTGAATATTTTCTGAAATAATTATGATTATTGTTGATGAATTACATTCCATTGTTATTTGTTGAAATAATATAAATCATATTTCTATATATGTACGTTGTTATTTCTAAAATTATTTCATCTCAAAACAAATTATATTCGCGAGGTTGGGAATGATGTCTTATTTCAGCGAATTCAAGAACATAATGTCCATATCACCGGAACATTAAATCTAATTTTCAATTCATCACGGTCAAATATAGAACTGACTCTCCATAACCAAAGGATTTATATATTCAGCATTGCTTGAATTGGATTGTGAATAATTAACTGAATTTCCTAAAACAGTTACCATGATATTAGCAGTATTCTTGTACTCTCAAATCAATCGCATTTACATCTATAATCTAATTGTTCCATCTCTTCTCCTTTATTATAGTTAATAAATTAAAAAAAGAACAGTGACATCTACGTAAGACATTACCATATATTACGTAACCATTAAAAATATCGAGAGAATATAAAACTATACAGAAAAGGTCAGACAGAAATCAGCCAATTAGTATTCTGGCGCGTCTACGTATCAAGCGGAACGAGAGAACCCGACGTCGTATACGATCCCTCGTGCAAATACACCTTCTGTATTCATTGGACCTCTTCCAGACCTTTTTATCTCGATAAGCAGGTAACGTTTAATTAAAGTTATACAAGGAGATCCGCAAAGTTCCGTATGATAATGTGGGTCAGAAGAGTTTTCGTTTCGGGGTCAGAAATCATTCAGGCTCCTCTCGCCACAGTCGTTATTTCCCTCGGGGGTGGAGATTAAACTTTCGCAAAGCCCAAAATAACTCTACACATTGACGTAATTCGAGAGTAACATGCAAATAACTGTAATGATTTATTTTTTTTACAAGGGGAATATGTTATCGAAAATGTCCGGTGTTCAATCGTGACAGTAATTATATTAAATTGTCAGTTACCGAACCAATCGTTAAATCTGATCCTTACATGAAATAAATTCTTTTTTTATGAATTTATAGCCTTTTTGTAAGTTTTTTTATTTTACATTATAAAACTCATGCGAATGAATGGTGTAACGTGTTAACTGAATTTAAATTGTTTTCAATTCAACAAGGCTGCACCATCAAATCTTTATAAAGCCGCTCTGCTACCACGTTATCAACTTGTCACCAAGTGTACATTTACATTTCCTAAACAACTGTAACAGCTTTCGTTATAAAAATATATTCCAACACTGCTATATAAAGTAAGCGATTCCAGCTGTCCACTCCATTCGATCGCGAAAACCGCCATTCGATCCTTTACGAAAAAGCACAACAAAATATTTAATCGCCTATATCCCAACCCCACTTAACTTTTATTATACTATACGTTTCGCATCGCTACTTCAGCAGCGATTTTGGATCCACGCCTCGTAGAATACACATAGAAAAAAAGATACCTCAAAGCATCGGTTCTGAGCAACAACGTGTATTACCAACGATTCATAGTTCGCCCGCGCATTCCCGTATACACCGATCTTATCCCACTTATTTTACAACGTTTTTCGCAGCGCGCATGCTACCAACAACAACTATTACTACTAGTCGTGCATCGCTGCCCGCGAACTGTGGCCCATTCTCTTCCCTACTCCTCATGCAGCAGCATCATCTCCTTGGAAATCTCTCGCTCTCGCTCTCGCTTTTGCCTATATACAAACACACAGCGAAACAACTTTCCTCTTCACAATGCAGCGGTCAATAACATCGTACGCATATATATATATATATACATATTCAGACAACGAGTCGTTGTAATAAATAACTCTTTGACGCATAATCCCACTCTCGATTGTCATTCGATCCTCGCGACAAGAAATCGTCCTCTGTAATTTACACGAGCCCGTGTGTATATACGTATATAAACGTACCTAGACAGACTCTCTTCCTCACGAGAAGAGCCGTGCGTCGTGACTCATCGCTCGGCAATCCCATTGAGAACCGCCGCGAGAGCTATCTCTCTCTCTCTCTTTCTCTGCGCTTCTCTCTCTTTCTCCTTTTTCGCGGACGTTGAACGTCGGCACGCGAAGAGAACGCGTTCGCGCATACAACCGGGTGATTCACGTTTGTTGTCCGCTATGGCTCTATGGACTTGCGGAAATTGAGATCGATGCCACTATGCGCGTGAGTGCTTTGCGCCTTCTTTTCCTTATTCTATCTCGTTCACGTGGTGGTTCACTTACACTGAGGGAGAGCACGATTTAGAAAGGATATAATCGTGAGTGCTACCGGTGTCACGAAGTGCGGCCATTTGCCGGTGTTCAATCTTGATGCTCATGTACAAGCGTCGCTTTTGTTTTGTGTGGGAAAAGACGGGTGGGTGGAAAGGTTCGCGAAACACCGGCAGCTGTGGGTTTGTTGGCGAGAAACGAAGGATTTTTCACGGTAGTTTTTGCGATTGCTGTGGAATGTGTATCGTAAATTGCCAATTAGATGTAAGAGTAAATGATCTTATCCTGTGTTCTGATAGGTCTAGATAAGTACGTGAGTTCTTACAAATATAAAAGTCGGAAAAAATCGATTTAATGCAAACAAATACGTCTATATACCAGAGGGTTATCTCATAAATCACAATGGATAGTAATAATTTTCCCTATTGTCTTCGCACTCGTATGTATCCATTTCACGTCGCCCATTCATTAACCGACAGACGGCCATTCATCATGTTTCGCTATTAATAACGAGCGTGTACGTTTAAAATTAGCGTCGCGCGCGAATGTTTACCTTTGATACACCACCCGCACGTATAAAAAGCCCGCGAAAAGAAACGCCTTAATAGCATACAACACGTGTGTTATCCAACGCACGTGGCAAAAACTCTACTCTCGTCTCTCTCCATACACACACACACACACACACAACCGCAGCGATCAATCAGCATCGATCGCTTATCTCGCCTATTAAGACGTATATACACACACATGAGTGCGTGCGCGTTTCCTCTCTGAACCCACCTCGCTTTATAAATATATCGGAATCTTCTCTTCCTCTTTGGAGCCTGTTATGAAAGGCCGCGTAGGCGAGCTTGTGATGCGCTGGACACTGACTCTCTCTCTCTCTCTCTCTTGCACTGGCGCCATGCTATATAATTTCTCGCCAAACAGACGTGCACGCGTTAGAGCGTGCATGCACGCGTGAGGTGTAGGCATTTATAGACTAGCGCAGGCGCGCGCGTGCGTGTACTGCACTTTCTCGCACATTAAGCGGATGCAGCATATATATGTATATGCGCGCGTTAGGCGTTATGAGCGTTCATAAACAGACAAGGCGGGGAATCGGAGCTGGCTATATGGTAAGCACCTACGCGCGGATGATAGCGTGGTAGGTGTATATGTATATATATTGTTCGTATAGTGCGGATGTAAGAAGGAAGATACTGCGAGGTGGGTTAAGGAAGGAGATGGGAAATAAGGTTTATATGTGTTTTATCGAATAAGAGGTTTGAGAGAAGATGATGGTTGGTGGAGATTTAGGAACTGAAATTGGTAAAATATGATTGCTGAGACGTGGAAGTAGGTCGGTTCGATGTGATAATAGTGGGAGTGAAATATAAACCATTTTGGTACGATAAGATAGATGATTATTGACTGGTGGAAAATAATACGACCTCGTACATAACTTATAGTAAGAATTTAGTTTGTTTAATTTCCTGGAGGCAATCGCAGTTAAGTTATCAAAACGTTTAAATAAAGTGTCTTATTTGTTTAATACCTTCACAGTGTCACCAGTGAAATCAAGAACGATTGTAACTAGGATAGGGTAACGGAGATTAGAGTAATAATTTAACTATTTAACTGCGGTCATATAATTATTTAGTAAACTCTTATACGTCTAAATTGTTGCATTTGATGTAAACTTTGATTTATTTGTAAATATAGTTTCAGTTAATGAAGAAGGCAATATCTTTAACGAAAACTCATACAACTATATCTTAAAATAGATTTATGATTATGTCGAAGTCTATATGTTCTATATTGTACAGTTGCCAAAATTTTAATATCTTTTATAATGTATTTCCTACTTTTAATTTATGTGCATAGTTTCTGTCTCATATTATTTCCAAAAATACATTGTCGAGGAAGACTGAAATTTTAATAATAAAGAATAAATATTTAAATGTAAACATAAACAAGTTGATAAACTCTGCAATTATATCACGTTTATATAAGCAGATATCCGGAAGCCCATCCTCCTACTATTGGAATTCCAGAAATTTATGCAATATTACCAAAGATGTAACCATAAAAAATTCAACTCGGCAATTTCATTTTCCAACTTGTACTTTTTGGCATACCACAGCATTTTCTAACCACGTCGCCGCGAATGTGTCTCCGTCTCGAAGACCGTGCAGTCAGACCAATATGCAAATAAGCATTAACTTTCATGAGAATATATAATAACGAATCTGCATGTGTGCAAAATAAATTCTTTCGCAACTGAATACAATTAGCTTGACGTTTACGAACTTCTCTAATTCAAACGTCACGTTCCAAATACAAAATAAACCTTACGCCTATGACCGATACGCATATGAACTATTTCTCCTCGCCCAGATTATTTCTCTCTTATATCTCGGAACGCATAAAACATGTTTATTGAAGGTACATTCATTGGACAATGTTTTTCTCGTTCTTTGGGCTTTTCTGAATGTATATTTATTTGATGATAATAATTTGATTTTTTTAAATGATTAAAAATAGTTCTAGTTTGGTCCTAAATCATTCTATCAAAAACTTAACAATGAAGCTCAATAATATAAACTTTGAAACATGAAAAATAAAACTAGAGGGGTAGAAAATTTAATCGGTACATGTTTCCAGTATTTTGTAAATTTGTACCTTTTTTACGTTCAAAAAGTTCTAAAGAACAAGAAAAACTTTATCCAATGATTATGCCTTCTAAAAAATTTGTTCATCCTTTTGGAGACACAAGAAGAAAATAATCTGGGAAAAAGCTCATATATACATAATATATACACATAGACAAGCCGCACGTAGAATCGTGTCAGTCTTCGGATTGACGACTTGAAGCGTTTTATTGGCTCTTAGAGACGAGAATCCGGGCGTGAACATGTGTAAACAGAAAGCTACCCATTTGGTCGACCATCTTGTATGATGTGTGCAAAGCTAGAGAGCCATTAATGCGTCGGGCTAGAACAATAGGCGCATTATGTTGCTGCTTTTTACGCGTCGTACGCAGTTTTGTACGCTATTAATACTTGCTTGTCGAGAATCATTACAAACTACTTTTGCATGCGGGATTAAGCAATGTGTTTGGTTTGCTGTTGTATATATGTTTTACGAGGATTCGCTGATAAAGTGTCGCGTGCGCGTGTGTTTTTATGAAATCAAGAAAGGGAGATTTTACCGTAAAAGGAGTTCAGATTTATAGTAAAAGATACGCGCTTGTATTAGCATGTTCGTCAAGTTGAAAGCAAGCTGCGTGAATCATTCTTCTGTGTGTACCAGATAAATAATCAATATTATTTCCTAGCCAACAATGACAAATGATTCCTTTTGAGCCTACTTACATCAGTATTTATCTTTCTGTCGTACTTATAGTAGTGAATTTATTATACGTAAATACATTAAAACCTCAATCTGCCAATGTGTTCATCACTTCATCAATTTTAACTAGCCACATAATATTCTTTTCAGATCCTTTTTTTTATTAATAACACCATTGCTATTAGCAGTTACCCTTTTGCACCTATACACATACCGCTACCATTAAAATTGTAGCCTCGACTTTTCAATCTCCAAAACAGCCACTCATGGCACTGCGCCAAAAGCTCATGCACATATTCCCGCCCTACTACACCTACCCTTCCGAGACTTATTACACGCTCGCGTAGCCACGAAATCGAGACACTTACTAACCGCGACCTCGTAAAGCCTATATACCGCGTGCATTCGTTCCTTCGTGCTGCCGGCAACGGTGCACAACGATATAGACGAACGATACATATAACGAGCGATCGAGCGACTTATTTTTCTACGCGAATACCTATGTGTATATATACCCGCGGGCCGTGCAAGTTCACGTTCGCACGTTACGGTTTCGTGGAACGCGAATCAAGAATGCGCGATTATTAGAGATTTTGAAAGGTGTGCTGCTGCGGTACTGTGCTGGTTCTTTTTTTTTTTTTACTTTCGCGCTTGTTTTTCGCGCGCGAACGCTTGTATGCAGATGGCGAGGTACATATACAGCTATGGGGAGAATGCAAATTACTGGTTAGCTGAACGTTGGGCAATTTATCGCTTTTTTACGGTGATAATTGTAGATTGTAAGGATATATAGTTGCTGTTGTTGTCTTCGTTTGACAGTTGCTGGTTGATGAAACGCTGTGAGATGCGATACTGTATTCTTTTAATTCGATTAGTTTCTTCGTGCATTATATGGGTTATATAATGGAATTTCAATTTATTTAAAACAATCAAAAAACATTAAAAATTATTGAATCACAAATTTACATTCGATTTGGAGCAATATAGTTACATTACAAAATATATTTTTTATTTTTGCTTGTGAATACTTTATTTAAAACTTCGAAGTATCTTAAGAAGGTGATGCAGTAGGAATTTAAGAAGCTAATCGAAGAAAAAATGTACGATTACATCACGAACAATTTCGGATATGCCGCCGTTTCTCGCTCTCTCCCTTTTTTCATCCAAACGCCAAATTAAGGTCATTAAATTTAGCATCGACTCGCGCGTCGAGCGAAAACGTGTTTAATTAACGACTACGCATATTCTGAACTACTTTGTTGGGCTAAAAATATTTTCAGATACATCATCAATTAGGATAATAACCTGTAGTCAAGATAAGATATTATGAAAGAGCTATCTTCCCCAATGAACAGATTGCTTCTTTAGTTCTGCCAGTTAAGAAATGTAATATTATTTCAATATTCTTATGATATAATGCGTAATAAATTAATTACGACCATTTCATAATTGAATTCTTACCCACTTCAAAGTATATATATATATATATATATATATATATGTTTTTGTTGCAATGAAAATATATTTCACCACTCATAACTACTTATCTCTCTAATCCATTACCATCTTGACAAAAATATCACAAGCAGGTATTATCTTCATAAATAAGTTTAAATCCCTCGACTCCAGCTGACAAACTTGTGACCCCGACAAACTTCTACCATCTATATATACTACAATTTATAAACTATAAAGCCTGCAATTTCTAATATTTAAATCACGCTTTCAACGTCACTTTAAATTTCAATAAAATCTCAAACAAACCAACGGTCGCTGTTTCACCTCATACCACAACACAAAATAACCAATAATCGTCCGCTTACCAAAACAATCTATAGATATATCCCTCCCTTACAATATAAAGTTTCGCAAGGCGCACATAACCACACATATTGTCCCGTAACAGTTCCACGGGGACCCATAATGATCCACAATTTCCCATTATGAACAATTCATCATCGATCTCACGCATTCGCGCGCGCGTGATGCAATTTCAACACCGCTCCCACGCCATGAATCACTTAGCGTTCATTGCGCTTTCCTGCGTCTGCGTATGAGAAACACTCACACAGAAGAAGATGCATCTTCTTGCGGCGACGCGCAAGTATACGAAAATAGAGCTTTCCCGTAATACGATATAGATCGCTTCTCTCTCTATTCTCGCGGGACGATGACTTACTTTCCGATCTACGTGTATATCTCGCCGGCAGTGGCGGCTATTTCCGTCGGATCTCCGCGCGGTTTTTACGAGCGTTCGTAAGTCATCGTTTCGTGGTTATATCCCATGGGGTGTGACATGGTCAACGAAAATAAGTATCAATACACGACTGGTTGTTTCTTTCGCGTGTATATGTGTATAGAGTCGACTCGATTCACGGTGCGGCATCGAGTGGCAACAGTCGCGGTTAACGATCGCCCCGCGTTTATCTCGAACGCTTTTTTTTCAATCTATCGCCGCGCGCAGTTTTATGGGAGTGATAAATAAGCGTTGCGAGCAATTTGTTGCGCACGCGCTGAATTATGCAGAGTTGCATGCGTGTATATATATAGAGAGAGAGAGAGAGAGGGGAGGTTTGCTCGAGTTTGTTTTCCGATCGTCGATCGCGCGTACACGCGAGCGCACGGCTTTTGCATATTGTTGGTGCTAGTGCGACAATAGCCTATAACGTTATTTATTTTTCCATTGTTTTCAGCCCGCGTTTCATTCAATTTATCGCGGTTATTGAGTTTTAGTTTATCGTCAAGTTTTTATATATACTGCGCACGCGCGCGTCTTTTGTGGAGGATATATATTTGGATGATAAAATTATTTTCAGCCGCTCTATATATTAAATTTGTATATAATGGGTTGGGAGAAATTCTATAGAGAAAATGTATATTTTTAAACCTAACGGAGATGATTGAACATAAACACTTTTTAGTGGCAAATATATCTATCAAATTATTCAAGGAAACGAGTTTATCGTTTATTTATATAAAAAGCTAAATTTTCCTGTTGCAAAATTTAAGTTTTCCATGTAATTTATTTTAAATAAATAATAATATTGAATGATAATAAAATATGAAATATTTGATTAATAAATTACTGATACTTCAATGTTATTTTATCATATAAATTGTATGATAATGTCGTAACATTGCGCATAAAATAAAATTCCATTAACACTTATAAAAGCACCGAGTGCAAACAGATCGATTTTAACACGTTTTTACTTGAACGGCCTGTTGGAAAAATTCGAGTTCTGTCAGTCACAAGCGTAGGCCCGCGCGTTATTTGTAAACACACTAATCAATTTCATCGACACCAAGTAAAAGCGCGACTGCGACTTATTTTAATATGCATATACATATATAAATCCCGATTTCGACATCAATATACAACCATTCACGCGTAATCGAGGAGGAATTTTTATTGCCACACACCCACACACACACACACGTACGCACCTCATTTCACTAACAGCAGCCGTCGATTACAATTGACGGACGCATAATCGAATGTGACGCGCTCCCTCTCTATTCGTCGACTTTCCTCGTGCAGCTGAATTTTGCAGCACGAGTATATAAGTACATATACATATACATATATGTAGAGCAAAACGTCGGGTGTAGGTAAGCGGTATTTGCTGACCTTTTAAAATTCACTTGCTCACGAACGCTTACGCACGTGGTTATGTGCAGCGTACGAAGCACGCAAAATCTTGGCTTTCATTGCCGGCTCGCAGCGTTTATTTGGTCGCTGCTGTGAGAAGAGGGCCAGCAGCTCTTCGTATGCCCACGAAGAAGCAGGAAATCGTAAACGTGTGCGCATGCAGCACGAGATTATCAAGCCACTCGGGATGCATTAGTTTTTTTTTCTTTATTATTCTGTGCGCGGTGTGCCGAATGGTTGCTGTACTATAGTGTATGCATGTGTGTGTGCATATATATGCACGAGCGTGAATAGAAAGGAGCACGGTGTACGATTGCGAATAGTACACAGGGTATTATAGTAAAAAAAGAATTATATTCTTATCAGTTAATTGGCTAATTTAAATAAGTGAATTATTAACTGTTAGCTGAGAAGAAATGCGTTTACCATAATTATCCAATGAAAGTAACGCATATTCAATTCGTCATAGATATCTATAATAAAATAACTGCATATAATAATATCATTGAAAATATTTGCAAGCGATTGCAATCTTAACCCAATCAACAAGTCGTTCCGTCAACCTTCACTATAATACAACTTTTTAAAAAACCGCTCACACTTTACTACTGCTATGTATATATTTACCTTTGCTGAATCAGTGCGATGAACCCGCAGAGCAACAACAACAACAACAGCGGACAGACGAACGTAACGAGCGGAGCAAAACTCAGACTCGGTGTCGGCAATCACTCGACACTGTCATCGCATCCCTCGATCGTCCAGCGTGCTCCCGAGAGTGTGAGAGAACGTGCGTGACGCGCTCGTGTGAAACCGCAATTAGAACACGCGCTCGCATCAACGTCACTCTATCCCTGGCTCTCGTATATATACAGTAGTATATAGTACTTACACATACACACACATACGACTCGTCGCGGGTGAAGCGCGAACGGCACTGCGCGAACTCACCTTCTCTCTCTGCAGGCTATCTTGCCCTCTCTCTCTTTCTCTCTCTCTCTTTCTCCGTACTTCGTGTGCACGTATATCCCTCACTCAAAGTTTCGTTTCCCCTTCTCCACGTGCACGGCGCGCGCGTGCTCGCGAGCGTTCCTCTCTCTTTTTTTTCTTCTTCTTCGTCGGCGCAGTCGTCGTCTACTCCTTCGCCTCGTGTCTCGATGCTTCTATCTCTCATCCTTAATCTTTCTCTCTCGCTCTCTCTCGGCTCTTCCTTCCTTAGAGAGAGAGAGAGAGAGAGAGAGAGAGAGAGATGCTATCTCTTTCAATCGCGCTCGCGTAATGCTTCGATTCTTTACGCCATTGTCTTTTGTATATAGTCGATTTAATCGTCCCTCCTCTCACTCACTCCCATGTCTTTCACTCTCATTATCTCGGGATTGTGTTGTTCATTGTATACTCCTCTTTTTATGCGTAGCCGCTCTTTTGTTTTTAGAGGCCTTTAGAGATGTATTGATATTTAATATCGCGCGTATACGCGTAATGAATAATGATGAGATTAATAGACGCAGACGATGCGTATGTATATGTGATGCGCGCAAATCATCGTTAAACTCGTTATTAAGCATAATGACGTTGTAATAGATTAGCAACTTGAGTAGCTATTATCACGTATTATTACATTACTAATACATACATTCGCGCAGAGTATTTAAATTCGGCGAGATTATCTAAAACTAACTGCGCACAAAATGGGTCACGCGGTAGCTCGCTAATTTGCAAGTCACGTCTGGCTATTTCGTCCGTGACTACTGAATCAGTAGATACATCGGGTACGACAGCATTGTATTGTGCGAAATTCAGTTACATTGTTTGGTTCGTCGGTTTCGCGACTATGCTAATCTTTTTACAAATTAAGTTTTCTCGCCGCATTATCGGATCACGTAGGCGAGAAATGAAAAATTCATTTTTACTTCCGAGAAGAAAGTTGTTTCAATACAGTCAGTCAGTCAGTCAGTCAGCTGTGCAGTTCGATACACCTACTCTGAAACCTGTGCAGGAATGTGTGTACAAATTTCGAACTATATTTATCGCGTGACAGTCTGATCGAATTATTAGGATTCCAATTTCTCAGAAATTGATTTACTTAAGGTCCTAGTTAATTAGAAAATCGAAAACTTCAATTAATATGTAAAATAATTTCATTTAATATATTATGAGCATAATTATGGGCATTACAATGCACAAAGTAAAATATATTTTGTAACAACGGAAAATATTTTGTTACCATTTTTCTAATCTTATCAATAGTTTGTTAAAGTTATGTGATAAAACTTATTAATAACACCAGTAACTCTTTAAGTAATATGCAACTACAATTTGACTATTACTGAACAAGTTCATAATAATGGTAACAGATGAGTAACTGATCCTTAACTTTAGACTAACTTGATAAATAACGTACCCTTATAAGTAAATTACGCAGCATGACGGTCTTATAAGTAAACTAAGCGTAAAATTTATAGTCAATATTGTATAAAGTACTATTAGAAGATCCCTAAAATACTAGTTTAGTTTTAGTCTCATACTGACAAAAGTTGGTTCTGACTATTAAAATTGGGATGAATAATTATGTATAACAGCGAATTTACACACCAGACGGTTCGGGTAACAAACTATTTTGAATACTTAGCGTAAGTTTCGACAGTTACGAAATTTAGCAACATCGAGAAGGTTCATAATGTTTATAACTGCATAAACCATTATAATATATGTATTTTGACAATTTTGGTTAATAAAACTTCGTTAATTTGATTTATGGTTATAAATATAATTATTCCAAATTTAACTTGTAAAATTTTAAAAATTCTGAAAAACACTATTGATAAAATTTGTACTAAATTGAAAACTTAAAGAACGGCAATAATATCTCTCATAT
>JAYJLV010098010.1:0-12352 GCA_036873485.1 Torymus texanus | reverse complement strand
TCTTTGTTGCCTGTTTATAAGGTAACTTTTTAACAAATTAAGAGCACTTCCTCTTATTCCATAATTGTACAATTTATCAAGTAGAATTTTATGATGAACAGTATCATCAAATGCTTTAGCTAGGTCAAGGAAAGTTATAGCTATAGGAGTACTAGTGTCCAGTTTGTTATATATAATATTGGAGATTTGAAATATCGCGTCTTTTGTGCTTTTATTTTTCCTGAAACCATATTGATTTTTTACAAGCAGATCGCCTGTATTAATGAAGTCTGTTATTCTCTTATGTAAAATTTTTTCGAAAATTTTTGCAATGTTAGAGATTAGTGAAATGGTTCTATAATTTGTGGGAATATGTTTTTCCCTAGTTTTGTGGATTGTTATGACTTCTGCTATTTTCAAAGCATCAGGCCATATGGCTTTGTCAATACAGAGGTTAATTATGTACACAAGCTGATCAATTATGTGCACACTAAGAGCTGTTAGTGCTTTAGTATGAATATTATCATTTCCACTATTTTTAATTTCCATGTTATTTATTATATTTAATATTTCTATATGATTGGTTGGCGATAGAAAAATACTTTTACTATTCATTGGTGGAAGCTTTATTTGTTCGTTTCTTGGCAGAACTAGTTTATGGCTTATCTTCTTGTCAATTTCGCAAAAGAATTTTTTCATGTGTTGAGCTATTTTAGTTGAATCAGTAATTTTTAAGCCATTATCTGTTATATATTTGATGCTTTCTTTTCTTTTATAATTTTTTCCAAGTTTTTGAATTATTTAATTCCACAAACTCTTTGGGTTTTTCATCATAGCCTGAATTTACTCTTTGTCACACTCTTTGAATTTATTTATAATTCTCTTTCAAGTTGAGTTAAATTTTTTATAATTCTCTCTATTCTTTGTGTTGTTAGGATCTTTTTTCCATAATTTTTAAAGTTTTTCTTTGGTTCTACAGGACTTAATTATTGCAGAGATTATACAGTTTTTTCTTGGATACATATTAGATTTACAAGCTTTATTCCTATTTTCAGCTTTGTTTAGACAAATTTTTATTTTACTAATTAAATTATTTACTGCTAAATTTGGCTAAGGTAATCGTAAATTTAACTCTCTGAGAAATAAAATAAAACTCACTCTATTTAAAACGCAAAACTAATTTTTTTTCTTAGAATAATAAATATCAGATCAAAATCACTCACATTTACTAGGTAGTCCAGATTAAAAATAATATAGAAAATGACTAAAATTATAAACAAAATGAAAAAAAACATGTATCTTTTGTTGAGTAATATATTGTTATTTAATATTAAAAGAAATAACTACAAATCCGGTAATCCAATGGTTTCAATTTTATTGTTATATCTTCAACATAATTCTGGTACGTACAGGAACAGCTGAAGATTCGTCTTTGCAATTTCGCTGTAATGCGGCTACGTACACGATTACATTATTGTAATTCAATAGGTGTTGTTCTACCGCCGCATATCTATTATAAATACCATGATTCTGCCATAAAGGAATAGCTGCAATTTTCTTTTCACAACTTTGTCACAATACTGCTACAGGCTTTTGTGTAATAACAGCAACAGTTTCCTCTTTATAAGTCTGACATAATTCTGCTGCATGCGCCAACTAATTATTTTTATTGAAGTGTTGTTATGCGCCACCTATAGCTCGTAGTTAGCATCACAACACTGTTTCTCATGCATGAGCACGATATAAATGGCGTATAACAACGCTGGAGTATTTAAAACAAAAGTATCTATATAAATAAATAATTAATATAAAAAGACGAGTAAGTGAATATAAAATCTAAAAAAGGTAAAAAATAAATATTCAATAATAACAAACATATAATATCAAATTTTTTAATTATCTACTCCATAATCTCAGATTCTTTATTTAAAATTATAAATAATGGAATTATACAATATTTACAGTTGTTATTCATTGCATTAAATACAATATAGCATCACTACTCTACAAAACAAAATTTATCTTCATGACAAAATAGTTTATACAGTTGTATAATACTATATAACATATTATATGAATATTTCTTTCGCTTTAACACAATTATATTTAAAAATGGCACACAAACAAAATAAAGATCAACGTAGTATACAATCGGCTTAAAACACCTCATACTAGAATTATCAATTAAAAGTGTATAATTTATAATCTGTAGTCTTTTCAAATTAGACACAAATTATATGGCAGAAATTCATTAAAATTCGTTAAAATATGTCTATAAAAAATTGGCTTTTTTAGAAAAATTACAGTTGCTTTTGATAAGCATAGAGTTAACTTGAAAAACTCTATAAGAATCGTACTTCACAATAATATCACCTAGTTTTTTTTTACAATAGGTACAATCATTTTAAGTTTTCATTTTAACTTTCCATTTTACGATATTTAAAAAAAAGTAAAAGTCATATTTGAGACCTTTGATAAATTTTCAAGTTTCGTATCGCCTTATTCTGCTTCCAAATATATCTCTCTCATCCTATAACTGGTTTTCCAACATAGCCTCTTCAGTTAATATTCTGAAATAAATAAAATACAAATATTAATCAATGGATTTTTTTCATTGAGCAGGCCATATATAACTGATGTATTTTTTAGCTTTTATTTACTAAACAAACTTTTTTTAAGTGTATTTTTTAGAACAATATTTCTAAAATAAAAATAAGAAAAATAATTAAGTTTTCAAAATGTAATTCTCTTATTATTCTTTAAGGAACTTACCGTCTGCATAAGTAAAATATGACTTTTATATAATTTTAAGATATTTGGCATACTAAAAAATAATTTAAAATAAAATTTTAAATATTACAAGTATAAATATGGTCATTACAGGAGCTTCACTTTAACATTGTACGGATATTTTTATTTTCCATTCAATTTAACTTAGAAGATCTCTTTGTCTTCTTTGTAAAATTTTCGGTAGGGGTTACGGAAAAATATGTTAGAAATTATTATCTAATAATATTTCAAATATTTTTCCGTAAATCTTATTTGAAATTGCACAAGGAAGACAAAAAGTTTTCACGCATCAAAATCGGATCAAAAATAAAAATTTCCTTACAAAGTTACAATGAGCAATTTTATTTTACTTGTGTTTACTATTATGTCAAACGTCTTACTATTATACTAAAGTCATATTTGATTTATTTTAACTATAACATTTATTATATAAATTGTCATGCAAAAGTCTTTTTAAAATGGTAAGTACCTTTAATTTAAGAGATTCATTAGATATGTGAAATGTTCGACTTCTAATGTTTGCGAACGTACACTGCTGCATAGGCATCGAAGATCGAATTTCTCATACGAACTTTCAAAAAAGAGTACGTGCATTTTTGCTCTTTTTAAAATAGTAGTAAATACATTTTAATAATTTATAAATATACACCGTTTAAACCAGCGTATCACCTGTTTAAAAAGCGTAAACGTACATAAAGAAAGAATAAAGTTACTTTTTAAATCTAAATGATTGCAACTCATCCAATTTATTAGAGAAAGATACTAAAATTAAGTACATGATGTGAACAATAGATATTGTATAAATGTATCAATAGTTACTCTTGTATGTGATTGTTAAGAACATATAACACAACAGTTAGAAAAATCTAAAATCAACCGGAGAGGTAGACAGTTTAAAGATGCTGAACGGTTAAATCATTTTTTTAGTATTTCTTAAAATTTTGAATACAGGTAAATAACAATATTTTTATAATGTATAAGTTGAAAATTCACCTAAAAACTTTAGGCCCCTTCATTGTTACGATTTAATAATCGCAAATAAATGAATAAAGAGAGAACAACTCGATAAAAAACGACACAGCGTGACTCGGCGGAGAATCAAACACCAGACCTTCCGTATTCGCGACAGGTGCTTTCTCGACTGAGTTTCTGAAGCCGATGCACATCTTTCCTAGAGTCGTCCTTATATGTCGCTCGATGTAACTCGATCCGCCTTCGTCACATCGTGCTTACTACGCACATGTAACATCATTAATTCGCAAACAAAATACGTAAGATAAATCAGCGAGTCGCAAATTTTGGCTACGACTACATCAGGTAAGCGTCATGTGAAGGCCATAACAATTTGAAAGCGAAAGAATTTATAAGGAAGAAATGATCGTTTAAGGTTGTTCTATGGTTAAAAAATACGTTAAATATAAATATTTTTTCCATCAACTATTTCGCATATTATACCATAAGTAATGGCATAACTTGAAAGAATGGCACTTTAACTAACGAAAACAATTTTTTAGATAAAATTTAACTATTTTCAAAGTAGATACCACCACCTAAAAAATCCAATAAAACACTTAAACCTTTTGTAATATCTACCCGATTTTAATTTAGAAGGTCTTATTTTTTTCCTTGTTCAATGTCAGGGCGAGGTACTTAATATAAATAGGGATAGTTATTAAGACCTGCAGAGGTACGTCTAATTGTTTATAAGGATGTGTGTGCTTTTTACAAACAAAAAAACGTCAGTCTGCAGATCTTAATAATTTTCTATTTTTGTATTGGTACCTCCCCTTGAAATTGAACAAGGAACAAAATGAGACCTTCCAAACTAAAATCGGGTGGAAATTATAAAAGATTCCAGTGTTTTATTGAATATTTTTTAGGTGGTGATATCTTCTTTCACAATAGTTAAATTTAGTCACAAAAAAATCGTATTCGTTACTTAAAGTGCTGTTCTTCCAAGTTATGCTTCCATGTTATAGTATGCAAAGCAGTTATTGTAAACAAAATTTTACATTTAATGTCGTTTATAATTAAAGAACCTCCTTAAATAAAAGCTAGAGCGTAGCTCTTCCAAAGCTTTACCGCATCTGCAGTGCAGCTTATTCTAAAACTGCCGGGCTCCCTGAATGAATTGGTGGTTTCTCAGTATAATTTAAAAATTTCTGTTAGAAGGTTAATTAAGTTTTACAAAATTTTTCTACCCAGAAAAGGATCAATAATTTTAGTTACTTCGTGATAATTTCCCAGATGAAAAAAAATAAGTGATTCGTCGGCTGAATATTTCTCCTGATTTTTTGAAATGATTTTATCGCGAATCATTATATAAAATGACTACTTTGCCACTTTTTACTTCTAAATTTTTTAAGGAACTATTAAGTAGTCTGATAATCTTACAGTCATATTATTAGTAGGCTATCGTGCCGTAACCACAGAATGGGCATTGAAAAACTCTGCCAAAAAATTATTATAACTAACCTGTACTTAGCATTATTTTTTCTATATGTTGTCTTCTTAGATATGCCAAAAATAAAGCTATGATTCATAAAATTATTATAACAACACTACAAATGTCTATAATGAATAATTAGCGTACAATAAACCCAACCATTGCTTTGTAAAAAATGTATAAAAGTCACGCAAAGCTGTTTAAGAAAAAATGTCACTTTTACTTACATATTTCTTTATATAAAACTGCTTCATTGTGATGTTTTGTCAAACAATTTTTCAATTCACCTACTGTTCCATTTACTTGGTGACAGTTGACATCAAGTATTTCACAAAAAAGAGGAAGTAAGTCCACATTATTAAAAGGTGGCACTTTACATTCTGATAAAAATGCAGGCCCTACTCCAAAGAAAAATGGATGCATTTCTGTAGCATCATTATCATATCCATGAAGGCCAAATTCAGATTTCTCATTAACTGTTAAAAAGATATTTTTAATGATATGTATAACAGTTTCATAAGTATGAATGATAACATATTTTCATTTGAGTAACTAACTTGTAATATTAAATTCCTTCTCGTACCATGGAAAATGGTCATAAAGATTTTGAAAAGCATATCCTACTTTGGCAACAACAAAAATAGGTCCTATCCTTGGATTATCGGAATAATGGTATTTTTTTGGTATATCTTTTTTTAAATAAACATCAAACGCTTTTGTCAATTCAGAAGCCTTTTTTAAGTTATTGTATATTAAATCTTTCTTGCCTAAAATCAAAATTCCAATTGTTTTTTTATACAAAATACAAATTATCATATAATTTTTTCAGTTATCTTACCAGCTCGAGGGTAAATACTCATACTAGGTGTTGATCCTGCACAAGTATAATCATCTGGATTAATGTACTTAGTTAAATTCAGTATTCTATCAATAGTAACAGTGGCCATTCCATGGTCACTCAGATGGACAACATTTACATCATCTAAACACTTTTCTTTCAGTTTATCGTGGAGATATTTTGTTATCTCATCTAATTTGGTTAAAATTTTATTAAAACGTGGACCATTTACGCCAATTGCATGTCCATGAAAATCTGGTTCTTCAAGATACATCATTCCAAAATTAATTGGCGTTTTTGGATGATTAAACCATGACAATAATTCATCTACCCTGTCCTTCCACGGTACCGATATATTATATGGCTGTACAAAAAAAGCTTTATTATATTCAAGTTCTCATCTTTTTTGAAGATCTTCAATATCAGATTAATATTTTAAATCCATTATTGCTTTATATTGCCTTATAAATTAGCTATTCTAAAAGGAGAGAAATGAGAAATACTGCTATAGAGTAAACTTCTCTAACTAACTCAGACATTAATAAATTTTGCAAAAATAAAAAAAATTGTCCGTTTTTTAAAAATTATTTTACTGAAGCTTATATATTAAATCACATTCCTTTTATGTTTAAACATAAACTGATTTCAAAACAGTACATTAAGTAAGAAGTCTGTAAAACAAGCATTTTTGTATGGGCAAAGTTTCTGTAAAGAAAAAGAATCTTATTTTGCTTGGGCAACAAATAATTGATCAGGCACAATACTGTTTTTCCTATTAGCATGCACAAAGGATCAACTTTACGCAATTTAATAGGAAAAACAGTGTACAGTAATCCTGTGCTGCGTAAGCTTGCTTTTCTGTTGTCCAAGCAAAGTAATGTGTTGTGCTCATACGGAAATCAATTACTTTGTACACTTGTACTGTAATATACTATTATGTATAATTTCAAATGACAATGCAGAAAGAAAAACCATACCTAGAAATTTACATAGAAATAAAGATTTCACTGTATTATACTTTCTATAAAAATACATTATTATGCACATACGTTTATCATAAAGTAATTATATTTTCCAGAACATTTAATTATCTAATACTGATCATCACCATGTGGATGACAATATTTCAAACCGAAAATTTAATATTTGAAAGTAGTATTGATTTCTCATGTTCAATTAGTATTATCTACCATAGGGCAGCAGTAGTTCATGTAATTTTGTTCTAATGCTTCAAACAAATTCATTAATTTGTGTGCAAAAAATTTTTGTGTAATTTCATAAAATAATTTCCTAAAATACAACATAAGTAAATTACGTACTTCTTTGAAAGTAGTGCTGGTTCCATAGTAATCAAATGCACTGCCAGGCCACATCATGACTCCACTACGTCTACCACCTCCAGCATTTTCATTGATCGTCTAAAATATTAACTTTATATATTTTCATACCATTAATTTTGTTAAAAATATTAAATTTGTCCTTTATAATTTAATTTTTAATTTATCTAAATCACTAACCCATATAGGAAGAATATTGTTATCATAATGATACAATTCATCTGAATATTTAATTGTTTTATTTAATTTTTGGTCATAAAATTCACTATCAACTACTCCATGAGTTTCTGCATATAAGCCAGTAGCTATAGTATGGTGATTTGGAAAAGTTTTGGTTACAAATACATTTCTCATATAATCAGCATAAATTCCTGTAGTTTTTAAATTTTTTAAAAATGGAGTTACATCTCTATCAAAGTAGTCGTACCTATAAATAATCATTAAAAATATTTTAATATATTAACAAATAATAGTAGTATGTTTTAGATTATAGACAGTAATATGAAAAAATATTAAGAAATGTATTAATTACATAACTAACATGTAGTATCCTTTCATGTAGAAATTGTAGTTTTTATTTTATTTCAAATATGAATTGTATTAAGAGAAATTCTATTTATCAATAAATTTTAGTTAAATGTAAGCATTGAAAACCCTGATATTTTTAACATAATAATTTGACTCTACTAAAAACTAACTCTTGCGAGTTTACTGTTTGTTATTTTACAGAAGATTTGAAACAGCATTCTTAAAATAATTCATTTTGTTATCTTATAGAATCAGATATAGTTCTTTCTTTATGTGATACAGAATAGTTAGAACGTAAAAAAAAAATAAAATTTTCATATTAAAGTAAATAATTAACTATTGATACTAATATTCATTTTTAAAGGTTTTATAATGACGGTACTTTTACCATAATATAATAATGAGAATTAAATTGAATATCTTAATAAAAAATGTTATGTAAGTAATTGAATAATGGTGAAAATACCTAAATCCATCATATGATACAATCAGTAGCTTTGGTGGACGTAATGGAGGTGGTTTAGCATCTAATGTACTGATTAGAGTTGAGTAAAAAATCCAGAAGAGGAAAAGCATTGTGTTGAGTATGTTTTATTTGTCAAATCCAAACCTTGAAGATGTAAATTCCAAATTCTTTTTTCTCCCTTTTAAAAAACTGAAAACTAATTATCCATTTGGTGTTTGGATAAAATCTCTCCCGTTATGGTCTATCGCTTTTTTTTGTTCTTCTTTATTTTCTATCTACCATCGTGAAAAAAAAAATAATGCTAACAACCTTTGATATCTGCAGCTATCAAAAGAAAACTGAGGTATTGAAAGAAAGACATACAACAGTAATCTTCAGTTTTTATCAGTTTTCTTCAGTTATCTACAGTTATATGCAATTCTAAACAGTTTTCTTTAGTTACCCACAGTTATGTTCTGTTTTCTGAAATGGAAGCGACTTTAAGAAATGAAGAATTCAATAAGAAACTGAAAATAACAGTTTTATTCTGAATAAAACTGAAGTCAATAGTTATAATATTCGGAAGAAAACTGTTTATAAATGATGAAAAAATTGGAAAATTTTGCTACATACAATTTAATTCGATAATTGAACATAAAAGTTAATAACTGAAGAAAACTGATATTAACTATTAATAAACGAACAAAACAGTTTAAAAATATTAAGTAGTGAACAAAATTTTAAAGAAAAGTGAAGAAAAATGAGAATTTTTAATCTCTTTGCGATTGAAATTTGAACATAACAGTTAAAAACTGATAATAACTAAGGAAAACTGCAGATAACTGTTGTCTTTGTCTCAATCCCGACCTTCTTCTGCAGTTATAGAAGTATTTCTAACTTATATTATTTGTAAGCTCGTAAATCTATTTAAATAGTTACATCTAATCTCTGTGTTGTGGTGGGTAATACCAGTGTCATCATACATATATGCGTTTACTCCGAGTCACATGATGCAATTTGTTTATTTATCTTATCTTACAAAATAGCTAAGGTGAAGGTGATATAAAATTAAGTATACCTATCAGTGATTGCAGACACAAAACTTTTTACTTTGTTTCGTTATTGACAGTGTTCACCAAAAGTTGATCTGCACTGTATATAGATGGTCATGGCATGTCACGTGTCCAGTGTCCTTGTCGATGGAGCTATGCAGATCGAGCCGAGATTAAATGAGAAAAAAAGAAATCGACCCATAGTTATATATAATATGCTTATCTCAGTCACATAAGTACTTTCAATTTAAATTCGTTATTTTAAATATAGTTATTACGTATCTTTATTGATTCAGATGGTGAGTTGTGTCTCATTATTAATGTTCAAATTTAGAAATTTTTATTAGTTTTTATGAGGTCATTTCAGTCAGTATATAAGCTTAAATTTTTCATTCATTTCCTTCATATTTAAATTTTTTTTAAAAAATTATCAGTATTTACTTTAAAAAATATGTATATTTAAAAATTATTCCCTTAATTTGTTTACGTATATTTATAGGTTATAGGTAGTACTTTCTAATGCACGACCAACTATGTATATGATGTTAGAATAATTTGGCCATAACTCGCCTCCTATTTCCAAATGTATCATTTTCGATGTGAACTTACTAATTATTTATTAGAAATAAATTTGTTGAATTGGATACGACATAACTTTTGCTTTAAAATTCAAAATTATTTGTTCTTTTAATTGTAATTACCTAATATTGAAATTCGAAAAAGCATCCAAGTATAAAAATTTATATAATTATATTTAAAAGAAACTATATAAATAATTATGTCGTTTAATAAAATATGCAAATATAATTTTGATATATTTTCACGATGATATTTATAACAAAGAAATACTGTTACAGGCACGTTTAACATTTGTAATATGCAAGAGTTTAGGATACCAGAAATGTAAACAACCACATACATATGAAAATCAATCAGAGAGATAAAAGCAGACATAACCTCCGGTATACGATGCACCTATGGTGTGGAGTCTTCAGGTGTTCAGCTAAAAAAAAATCAGGTGATTTATCACCTGAATTTTTACCTGACTATTCCCCTGTTTATTGGAATGATTAATCTGATGACTTTCCATCTGATTTTCACCTAATTTTTACGTGAATCATTGTATAAAATGGCTATTTTGTCTTTTTCTTCTTTTAAATCTTGTAATCAACTTTTAAGGGAATGCCTTATATCGATTGAGTTCTCTGCCGTACCGACCACAACTTACAATCGACCCACATAGGCAAACTTAATATCTAATTTCTGATCGGTTTTCAGATAAATATATTGGAAAATAAAGACGATATTTGAAAATTCGTAACGTCGCATAATATCATTTACACGCCCGAAAAATGAGCTATTTTTAAGAATTTTTTGTACGGCCCCTATGAAAGATATTGTTGTATTTCTTTTTTAGGTTTAAAATATAAAAAAAGAAATTTTTTTATTTATTTTGCAAAATTTTGTATGCAAAAATTCAGGATCCGCGTAGTTCTTCGAAAAAGGTGTGTTGACTGTGTGGATGGTTTTTCAGAGAAAAGTTATCTGAAACACAAAAACCAAAGTGATTTAAGTTCAGTATGAATGTGGGTATGTCCTGGACTAGAATTATTAAGTTTTATGCAAAAATAACAAAATGGCGGCTATTAAAAAAAGAAGAGTTTGAAAAATTGAGTTTCTTGTTTGTTTTCCATCAAAATTATTCGATTACATCTATAAGTTATTCAATTAAATCTTTTTTTCTTTTTTCAATAAAAAATATTTAATTTATAAACTTTCTGTGATATCGTCAACTCTTATAGCAACCTCAACCTACCCTAACCAGTAAAAACAAAAGCCATGTATATATATCCAGTCCAGCTCCACCTTACGCATTGAAAAAACCCCGCTACTCGTTACACTCCATCCGAAGACCATATATTCCCTCCCTCCCTCCTCTTTTTCCACCCCCGCTGACCTTTGTGCAGTATACGTACGCACACCCCCGTTGCTGCAACTGGATACACGCGTGCGCGTATATAGAGAGACACGAGGGCTGCAACAGCGCAGCAGTATAGCAGCCAACGCACGCGTGTGTAATTTGCCGGACGCGTCGCCCGCCGCTCTCGTACAGTTAGTCATTACGTATATACGCGCGCGCGTGGCCGAAGATGTGATCGATAAAACGCGCGGAGGCCGCCGTCGCCGCTGCTGTGTTGTGTGAGTAAGGATTGTCTATAGGGGAGCGTATAATACGTGTGTGTATATGTAGGGATAGAGATAGGGATAAAGATGTGTGTGTGTGTGTGTATATATATGGCGGGAGTTTTGTGACGAATGAGAGGGATACGTTTTGATTTTTTTATTTTTGGGGGAGAATTTGGGTGGGTGAGGAGTGAGTAATTGTGGTGTTGATCTTTGGTAATTTTTTATACCGTATGTTTGGGGTTATTACTTTTTATTTAGTTCAGATGGATGCTCAGAATGCAATTGTAAATAAATGGAATTAACCAACAGTCATAATATTTACATATATATGATTATGTTAATATATGATTTTTAAATTATTTATGTAGAAAAAACTATAATATTAATAAAAATGATGGTATTAAATTTTTTAAAGGCAATTCAAATCTAGAGAAATAAGTGAAGATAATATGGAGAATCGTGTAAATACCACAAAATACTGCAATGAATAATGTTATCGTTTTCAAAATTCTGTATTTCATAAAAAATTAATCTGAAAAATAATTTTATAAACTCAATAATACGCCACCTATTGGAGGATGTGGGAAATCAGAATTCACAGTTCTTCGTGTTGTCTGAAACCTGAAACAAATCTGTTTTATATCATTATGAATAATAGTAATTTATTTTAAGGTAACCCTGGTAGAAATTTGTCTATCTCGAAATGGCCAAAATCCTAGTAAATGGGAAGGAAAAATGGCCATTTAATCG